>JAODUE010007882.1:17077-29188 GCA_027564755.1 Amblyopsis hoosieri
TCCTGTTTTTAATAACGTCGCCGTCTTTTTTTTTTTGTGTTTTTTTTTGTGTGTTTTTGTTTTTTATATTCTTATTTCTCCCCCCCCCCCCCCCCCCTTCTCGGCTCACACAGAGTGCAAGCTGTCCAGGACGGGTCCCCCGGCCACCATAGTGACCATCGACGAGAACAGCCCAAACGGTACGTATGGTATACAGGACGGCTGCCAGGTCTCGTGGTGTAAAGTCCGCTGCAGAGCACATGCTGCTGTGCTCATCTGGCAGGGAACGCACACACTGTTGGGGTTGTTCCAGGATTAGTGATTTCTGCAGTAACCCAGTATGATCGACTATCCATTCAGACCGCTCCACATTGTTTTGGAATTCGATTATATAGTCACATTGATGGAATGCACCTGAAATTGATTTGGATTGGATCTGTTGTGTGTGTGTGCGTGCGTACGTGTGTGTGTGTATGTGGGGGGGTGTTTTGGGGGAGGGTTGAGGTCAGGGTCTGACTGATTAGCCATAGGCCGACGTGTGCATCTGAGCTGTGAGGTAATAAGGAATCAATTTCTATAAGTGAAACGTGTGCGTGTGTGTGCGTGTGTGTGTGCGCGTGTGTGTGTTTCTATCACCTTGCTGTCCCCTGCAGATATATTACTACCGTGTGGGTGCAGTGTTTGTGTGATTTGGAGTTGCAGTGTGTTTATTATGTTAGATTTTTGTGTATATATAGATGTGTCTCGGTGCAATATGTATTCCTCTGTGTGTGTGTGTGTGTGTGTGTGTGTGTGTGTGTGTGTGTGTTTGGTAATTTTGTGCGGCGGTTGGTGTGTGTATGTGTGTTCACAAAGTTGTGCGTACTGTAGCTGGCCTCGGGCTTCGTTAATTAGCAGCAGTGGGGTTTCTTTACTACAGCGAGGGTAGTGGTCCCTGCTGCACTGAACACAGTGAACAGCTGGACGGCTCTACCGCTGGTCAGCCTCTACCCCTGGACCCATCCTCAGACCCTTCTGTCACCTGCATCCACACCCCCTCCACCTTTATCTCCTCTCTCTCTCTCTCTCTCTCTCTCGCTGTCGCTCTCTCTAATCGTCCCACTTCCTGCTCCAATTTGTGGAATCTATCCCCTGATGTGGATTCTCTGCAATTTTCATGATGTTTACTGTATATTCAAGGCGTTTATGTGCGTGTGTGCGTGCGTGCTGGCATACATATGTGTTCCAGCATGCTTCAATGTGTGCGTGTGTGTGTGCGCGTGCAATTTATTTATTTTTTCGTTTTCCTGTGTGTGACATGCGGCATTCTGACTGGTGGTCTATGAGGACCCACTATATATATATATGTGTGAAGTAATGAGTAATGTGCTCCTATATGTGAAGCAGGTGCGAGTTTGTCTCGCCTCGCTCTCCAGCCCTCCCACCCCACTGACATGTTTACAGCAGGTTAACAGAGTATAATGAGCGCCACTTGCTCAAAACGGGATTGCTCCATTGGGCTACTGCGTCTGGCACCACTCTTGTGCATGTGCGTGCGTGCGTGCGCGCGCATGTGTGTGTGTGTGTGTGTTTGTGTGCAGGTGCGGATGTATCCCAGGAGTGTGATTGGGCAGCTTTATGTCGTGTGAAGGCCTATTCTTCAGTATAATAGTTTGTAATTTAGGTTGTCATACTTCCCTCTATGGCTGAAAGTATGTGTGTGTGCGCGTGTCTGTGTGTAAGTGTGTGTGTGTTTATGCGTGTGCATGTGTGTGTGTGTGTGTGCACGTACGTTTTGGGATTGTTGATCGATTGCCAGGCTAGATCATGCGTCAGAGGTGGCTAAAGCTCACTCTCCCAAAACACCCCTTATCCGCCACACACAACAATGTTTAGCGTGCAAGGGATTTGTGTTAATCTCCCTCATAAAGTTAATTTACCTGGGATATGGGCCTTTTTTGCCCCTGCTGTCTCTCTTTTTCTGGTGGTGATGAAACGGCTGGACTGCCCGCCTTGCCCCATTTCTTTTTTGGGAATGTTAAACGGGCAGCCTGTCATTATTGACCAAAGCAATTATCCCTCCAAATGTGCTATCTCTTCCCCTCTGTCACACGAGGCCCACACAAATGATAAATAATACGATTCCGTCTTCCTTGGGCCTACGCTTTTATATTAATTTGCGTCTGTGAGTAGGAAAACAAACAGCATAATCACTCTGCATGCCTGGCTTTGTTTGGTGTCGGTCAGAAAAAAACAAATACAAATCTTCCTTCTGGGTGTCCCGGTGGAACAAATTGAACAGCGGTCGGCAGAGGCAACCGATGCTCTCGGTGTCTGTGGATATATGGCTAACAATCATCAAAGCATTTTCAAATGTCAGGAAGCTGCCTTTGTCATCGGACGTTCAGTCATTGTTCTGTCAACGGTGGAATTATTTTCTACTCAGATGAGACAATAGGCAAGGGCCTCTTTTATTTGGCCCTAGCTTTTTCATTATAGCTCGCAACGTGTTCTCATAGCCTCTTTTTTTCTTTTTTCTAAGACGTAGACGGTCATCAGGGGATAGTGAGCCAGTGGCTCAAATGAAGCATAACATGTTTAATTTATCCATGTGGCTGCTTTTCCGGACCATCTGACAGGTGCCAGACACCACACATGAACTCCTACTCACTGAAAGAGTAGATGTCTATTCAATAGACAGGATTTTCCTTTTTCTTTTTTTTTTTAGACTATGAGACGGGGAACGGTTTGTTTCCTTTAATCCAAATTCAGTTAATCAGATTTAAGAGATCCTTATCTCTCTCAGGAGGGATGATGTGTGGTTTTGGAAGATGGGGTGTGGTGTTGGGGTTAGCGTTGGTGAAAACCGATTGGGTGCCTTATTTGTAAATCTGCATCTATAAGGGGAATGCTGTCGTCCATATCCTTTTTATAGTCTCTGCAAAAAGTCATGATTTGTATCAGCTGTTGCCTGAAGCTCGTGAGGATCCCTGCTCGCTCATGCAAAATGAGCAGCAGCTACAGGAAATAGGAAATAGGAGTGTTGCTGGAGGCCTTTATTAAAAAGAGGTAATTTAAACATTCGTTTGTGCACTGTATCTACACCCCGTTAGTCTCTAGAGGCTGATGAATCATTCAGAGCATGAAGCAAGGCTGAATGAGCCATGGAAGTGAATTAGTCAAAATAACCACATTGTAAGTAATCGTTATTGATATGCATACCTGCAACTATAATTATATCCCTTTATAAAGTTGTTCAATCAGTGACTAAGATAATTCACCGAAGGAAGGATCCGGAGATGGAGGTCAACCTAAGAGCCCTTTAATGTGTTGATGCAGTACTGTAGGCCTGAGAGCTTCATATGACTCACTTTTAACTGCAAATTATAATATTAGAGCCTCAGACCTAAGCTACTGAGGAAATAAGAACACCATTCAGTGATACTTTCTATATCTGTATTTAAGGAGGTTAAGGTTAAGGGGTAGGTTGTTTTAAAGGAAGGTCAGTTCCAGTGTTCTGGTATGACTTCATCATGGAAATATAAGTCTTTGAGAGGCCACAGTTGTGTTGTGCTTTTCACTACTGTCATTGTTTGTTGTCAACATCAGACAGTTATAAGCATGCTGGTACTGCAGGTATCTATTCAGTTGAGTGTTTATTATTGTCTCATTTCTTTCTTTTTTGTAGATTGAATAAATCAACTGTAGCCTTAGTGGGTAATTTAACACCTTGAACCTTGAATTGGATATTGACAATCAAATACTAATAGCAGAGCAGATCTATTTGTAGGGGTATGGATGAGTGTATATCCATACCACTCAGCCGACATCAATTTGGTTTTATCCTCTCTCACCACATGCAAGCAAATTGGCTGAAGAGTTATTAATCAGATTCAAAGTGCATTTAATCTCAAGACAAACAACATTTGTGTAATTAGCTAATGTTTTTATCTAATGTGACTTGCAGTCAGTAAAATTATATTTATTAATGAAGAGCAGGGACGGGTCAGACATCTTCCTTAATGGTTGTGTACTTTATATATTTGAACCGATACAGGTACCGGTACCAGTACCATGTAATTTGGTGGTGCCTAACAATACCTGTTTTTGGTACTTTACTCTTTGTAATAACATAAATGTAATTTCTCTGTGAAAAAATAAATCAGAACTTCTCATCGACGCCGCATTGCAAACTGGCTCATGTGGGCGTATTGGCTATTTCTGTAAGCAAAAGCCCATATATTGTATAAGAGTGCTTAACTACATCAGGCATAACTTGCTTCACAAGTTGATTGTGTAATGAACAGATTTGCTGAAAGATAAAGCTTTTATATGCCTTGAACATAACTCCATTTCTAGACTAACACACATTCCCTGGTTGGACACAGTGGCTGCATCCGAATAGGCACAAAAATTACGTCCTATGTCCTTTCCTAGCCAATTTTCTTATATTAATTAAATAGTGTATTAATTAAACACAGCTAGAGTGTACAAAACATTATTGGAGCCGACTTCACATGGCATGTAAAGGATACACTATACAGTGGTCTATGAGTAACCACTGTTTCATAGCCACACTACACCCGCACATAAAGCAGGGACTGATTTGAAAGGTGGAGACCTACACTGGATTTAATTAATCTGTACCAGAGCAAAGGACAGAAAATAGATCAATTGGTATTCAAGAAAGGATTGCATACTACTATGTGGCAGTGCTTAAAGTGGCATACTGTTCTGTTTTCCATCTCTGCTCTTTGCACCCAGCAGGTCATGTGACAGAGTCCTGACCTGCACATTGGTACCGTTATGTAGCCCCGCTGCACCCACCGTAGTCTACTTTGCATGTAGTGTCCTATAAAGGCAGGGTCGTTCATTCTTGCTAACTTCTAGCCCAAATTAAAACAGTATCGCTCTGCGGCCAACTTTTTTTTTGTTCCAATTTACGGAGGCTGGATTGTGTAGAAGTATCAGATTATTTTTTCAACACGCATAGAGAACAGTAAACAGTGTTGAGCAACTCAGGAATTGTCATAAGTTACTACTTACTTATTACGCCTACAAAAAGTAATAATATTACTTTACTTATTACTGGGTATTAAAAGTAATTAGTTATATTAGTTACATTACTATATTACTTTCACAATTATTATCCTGCCTCACCCCTTACGAAAAATGAATTTATCCTCTTTATTGGAACAATAATGAACCTTAGGGGTCAACAATCCTAAGAGCCTCTCAAACCAGATGATTGGACAGGTTGGTTCAATTAGCACTGACAAGGATATTTGTTGAATTTGACAACAAGTGTATCTTATATTTAGCTTGCAATAGCAGACTATACCTTTAACACCCGAGAGCAGTGCATCACTAATTACCCATTCAACATAATAACGATCCGCAAACGAAATGTCAATGAGACAATTAATGAAAATGTCTGTGAAACGTAAAAATATATAAATAAAAGTATTAATCAATTTCACCAGCAGTCGGACTGTAAAAAAATAAAAAGATTGTTATCGGCGATAAATGTTGCCTAGTTGTTCACTCTCAAACGTAGCTGCTGGTTAGCTTGTCTAGGCTATGCTATAAGGTGGCTAGAGATTATAAATCTGGGGTCCATACATTTTTTATATTGTCTCTTTCTTAAGGTTTCTTCAGTCACTTTGCAGTAGGCTACACAATAGATTCCCTTATACATATATGTGTTGAGAAGTTCCCTCGCCTGACGGTGACTAAATTAGACTTGCCCAAAATGTAATCTACTTGCTGGAGGCGACTGAATGATTTGACCTGAATCGGTTTTACCCACGTCATTTGGTAGCTAAGTACATGGACTGCATTTATATAGCACTTTTCTAACCCTCAGACCACTCAATCACCTGTCGTCCTGCTCTACCCACGGTGCCACTGTCTCTCTCTGGTACTGAGTTCAGTACCCAACCATTTTTAAGGGAGGCTTACCGTATGGAAGCTCAAACCCATTACCTTTTGGCTGAGAGTTGAACACTGGTGTATATCTGATAGACTTTCCTTCCCATAACTTTGCCCCGTCTTGCACTGATGATTGCACCAGGGTCCGTGCAATGATAAAAGAAAAGAGCTCTAGCTGCTTTTTTCTCAGCTGTATCATTCCATCTGGTCTATATAGTGTCAACTGTGTGTTATATCTCATTGTGAGTTTCTCCACCACAAACAACTGGCACATTACACATAGCTGAGGCAGTGAAAATAGAGGTTGCGGATGCTAAATGCCACAGACTGTGTAAAGGTCTCTCATCTCTGAAACGACACCGGCTCTCTCATAGATTGACGTGAGCCTTTTCTAAGAGAGCAGGTCATGCCGACGTCCTGGCATGCTCCCTGCTGCAGGCTGGAACCCGGGACATGGCTGTAGACAGCATTAAATGTATTAGCAGGTTAACAAGCGCAGTCGGCGCGTACGTGACTAGTATTCATAGACGCCGTGGGGCTCGTTAGCTTAATTCCATCCCACACGTCGTTTCTCTATACCGAGTTTGTGATTGGTTCCACCGTGCCTCTGGTTCATCCCCTCAGCTCTACTGGTTCTGTTAAACTGCATCTCTCACATTCTCCATTATCTTTCTGCCATAGTTCAAATATAACATGAGGAGCCATAACAATATTGGACACACTGTATGTATGTATGTATGTATGTATGTATGTATGTATATTGCATGAGTGTTATTTGTACTGTTCATTATGTAGCTCAATTTAGCAATGTTTGGGGAATTCTTTGTGTAATATATATTTGCTCATAAATTCCCCAGGTGTCTGATTAGGATTGTGGACTCTCTCTCTCTCTCTCTCTCTCTCTCTCTCTCTCTCTCTCTCTCTCTCTCTCTCTCTCTCTCTTAATGTTTGCAAGGGCAGCAATATATAATTAGTGAAGGGCTGAAAGGCCAGGATTAGTGTGCAACACCTGCTCCTTGTGGATTAAAAGATGTGTGTGTGTGTGTGTGTGTGTGTGTGTGCGTGTGTGTGTGCGTGTGTGTGTGCGTGCGTGTGTGCGTGCGTGCGCGCGTGCATGCGTGTTCATGTGATTTGATCAGGGGGAACATTACACACCTGTTTTCAATTATGTACAGTACACACAATATTGAGAAACACTAATATTGCAGTGCTCTCTTTCTGTCATGTTTGCCTTGCTGATAATTTGAAGTGGCAAAACCCAGCCTGATTACCCCTATTATTACTGTGTAATCGTATTTTAGTGTTCAATGTGCAAATAATTCTGCTATTACTGAACAGTGGAGATAAATGGTCAGCATAATTAGATTGGGTGCTAAATCACTTTGTGTCTTTACTAACACTATTTAGGGTAAAACAGGCCTTTCATGTTTTCAACTGCATCGTGAATCATGATCATATTTGTCTTCTTAATTCAGCTTTAAAATATCCACAGTAAATGGTAGCTAAATGCTGCAAATCACCTAATCAAATCTCAAAATTGTGCTCAGCACAAAATCCTAAATTTCTTTTTTATTTCTGTTTTTCAACTGATGAAACAGACCTTGTATAGGTTATTGTCCTTGCTTCAGAACAATACCCACACTGCAGTGACATTGCTGTTGTTTTGTTTTGTCAGTGTTGGGTGCTTTAGATAAATGGTTGCTATGGTACCATACTGTATTCACAATGCTGCTAAGGTATCCCAGGTGTAGTTTTTATTCCTACATCCCAGAATGTTTACATGAAGGTACTGATTGTTTATTCATTAGCCTACCATTTACATATCCTCTGTTGAGCTACAGATAATGGCATTCATTCCCTGCTCATCCACAATATACAAAAAAGTATTTTACTTGCTGTATTTTGTATTTGCCTTATAATAACAACAAATTCAATTTTGAAAGGTAATTTAGGTCCATGAAAAATGTTTCCACTCCTCTACTTTACCTCTCATTGCTTAACTTGTACGGTGACTAATTAAATCAAAGGGCAAATAGTAAACGTTCGATGAACTCAATATTCATATTTAATCAAGATTGGTTCCCAAGGCTTAATGGCTGCTGAAATGTACTTTTGTGCTTTATTAGTCTCACACCAGGAAGCCATGAATGCAGAATTGTGCATGCAAAGCTGGGAGAAGTAACTTATTTGACCTCAGCTTTGCATGGCGCTAATGAGCAGAGGCTGGAGTGACAAGGTAGGCTGTTGGGACGTTGTTAAGCTCATTGCCATCCATGAAGCAGCCATGAGCTGGGGCTGAGCCACACAGCAAGGAGCAGCCTTGATCTCTCCAGCCACGGCTTAGCTCTGCAAAATAATCACACAATCCCTCTAGTTACCCACCAGTGAGAGGGAGGGAGGGACCAGGTGTGAAAATCATTGAGACAGAAAGCGACAGCGTTGTAGGGAAGCACGCGGATACATCGAGGCCTCGTGTTTTAGCTAGGATTTCTCTTTAAGGACTAAACTATGTGTCTGAAGCCATATTTAATGAGCTTCCATTGTGAAAAGCCTTGAGTCAGATTGGCTGAGTGACAGAGCTTCACAGCCCCGAGCTAATCAGGAGGCTTTCTCTCAGATACCAAATTGAATACCAGGGACCCTCAATGCTAGACTGAGGAGTGAGTACGCTGTTTAAAGTACTGTATTTAGTTGCAAGGCACGGCACTTTCTTTCTTTTGCCTTTGTGCTTACTGCATAATGTATGCACTGAACGTAAAATGTGCCTCGTAAAGCAATTTGGTCCACTTGGGAGAACTCAGGTTTGTTTCAGTTGCAAAGAAAGTGTAAATATTGGACTAATGTTAATCCATGTGGTGTACTGGTAAGCAATAGGAGCCTTATAGATGTTGTTTAAATGTTGACATTCATGTTCTGCGCAAAAGTAAAACACATTTGTCATATTGTCTAATAACATAGAGGGCTATGTGTGTTACCGGTCCATCTTGTGTTGTGTATGGATGAATGGACACCCACACCAAAACACTCTCGAAGACGGTCTCCATTTAATTCTGACAAGTAGTGAAATAAAATAAAATCCCTCCAGTTAACACACCGTCCAGTTCCTCTCCCGTGGATATCATTAACAAAAGGGGTTAATACATTTAGAACATACCTGGCTGACAAGTAGTAAAACAAAATGCAATCCCTCCAGTTAACACTCCATCCAGTTCCTATATAAATTAAATGACAATAACAAGACATGTGAAAACTCCACAAATACGTAATCTAGCAAACAGAAATAAATGACAGCGTAGCATACCTCTCCAATGGCGATCGACAACAAAAGGGGAGAGTTGTTGGTGGGAGATGTTTTTTATATACACAGTGTCACATTATTTAAGGACCACAGGAATGGTGAACCAGCTTAATTATCACATATTTATATAAATACTATTTACTATTACTACTGTATATCTGACACTGTTACATTTGTACATGTTTAAAATGTAACAGGCACCTAAAAACATGGAATATATGGCTACAAATATGGCTAAAACCAGTCTCACTGCCACAGGAGTGCAAAATTGGCAGGTTGTGCTATTCTTATTCATCCATATGCATTCATGGGAGGGTTTTAGGGAAAAGTGTCTGTTTTGTACAAAAACATGGGAGGATATGCGTAAGGAGATAGATAACCTATTCAATGGTATGTATGAAAAAACTGTAAGGAAAGGTGCATGCCAGTTTTGTGGTTAAATTTCTCTGACTCTTAGAAGTTGGTGTAATCCAGGAAGTGGTTTGCCTTGCATTGGGTACACAATGACAGTCATCCAAGCAAGACAAAGACACAGGCCAACATGTACATTATATGTATGTATATGTTCCCTCTTACAGTAGGCCTATCTGACTTGGTCAGATTGAACATTTATTTTTCTACGAATCAAACTGCAAATTACAGTTAGAGGGCGTGACACTCGCTAAGTAGCTACTAAGTGAAGTAGCTATTGAGAACCCCTTGGTCTCCACCGTCAAAGCTGCCGTTCTCGCTACAGAAGGCGACCAGCTTCTCGTGCTTCTCGGTTATGATGTGCGACACACACCCAAGTGTGAAAAGGGTCTATAGCACAGACTTGCTCTGCCATACCAATGAGAGATTTTTGCTACTAAGTTGATATGAAATGTGAGATTTTGACAGACCCAGACATTTTAGGCTAAATGCTGATAGTTGTCCCTACCAATGTTCAAACCAAACCTACACCCTTGGGTGAGACACATTAGGATGTGACACTGCCTACACCTTGCTCAGCATGAGCAGGATATAAAGTCTGTTCTCAACAGTACTCCAGAGTAAATTATTCCTGTCACAAAACACCTCATGGAATAGCTGTATGCTGTATAACAGCTGCTGCTCTATGACTAGTTTCCTCATGTCAAATTAGCCTACCTCACACTTCATTAGTGGTTATTAGGCATTCGGAGCGCTAAGATGTCTGCTGCTGTATGTCCCTCCTCATTTAGGTGTGTCTGTAACTTAGCACATATTTTCAGAGGACAATTTCCCTCTGCAGCTGATGTGTATTATGTGGGCAACGTTAGATACCATGTTTGGCTGGTGAATAGGAAACTTTGATGGTAATTCTCAGTATAAAGACATGTTTGGTGTTTAATATAACACTACTTGTTACAGCATATATACTGTAGTATATGTATGTGTGTGTATACAGAATACTGTATATATATGTGTTTGTATTGTAACATGTTTCGTTGGCACACTTGCCGTGTATTAGCAGTAGCTCAAGCAGGTACACACAGAACCATCACAATACACGAACAAAACGAAGGTCACTTACGCACTGGGAGAAACAGAAACACACCACTTCACCACATATTAACACTGTCACTACAAACACTATCTACATGATACATTTTTGTAACACATACCAATAAACACAGTGTGTAACATGAAAATATAAGGCATAAACACAATAAGACTAGTTAACTAGATAAGTCTTGCTCCCAGAATCCTTTGTGTCACTCTACAGTATGTATAGAACACAATAGTACACAATAGTGTAGTATACAGAATGTGCAAATAGCACGTGTACCGTACTGTACGGCAGCGGCAGAGTCCCCAAAGACAGGCTACGTAGATATTTACGTACTGATTTAATTCCAGTGTTTTCATGTCTCTGAATGCAGTGTTATTTTTAATTTACTATTCTTACTTATCTTTAAAAAAATGAATGTTGCATTTTATCAAGAGTGAACAAATACACCCTCAGACGTGAGTTGACAACAAATTGACTAATTCTTGTAAATGATCTTGGCCTTGAGAAAGGATCATTAACTGTCCTCTGCCGGTAAATACTGTATTCTTTTGTATTCACTGATTTTAGGAGTCATGAAACAGTTGCTTTTCTGCACATTAAAAGGTTTTAATGTGTTCCCTTTAATCTCTAACTTGATTTGAAGCCCAGATACCTTTTACTGCCTTATGATACAACAAGCAATATAAAACCTAAAGGTCCTCTCCATGCGCTATTATCATCTGATGACTGGTGATGGGCCACTGTGCTGGAAATAACCCTCTGGCTACTGTACTTCAGATAGTTGTTTTAACATTGTGCTAATGTGATTTTGGGCCACATTATAGTGACACAGTGTTAGGTGTAGATGTGAGAACATCTGGACCCTTATGACTTTAATACATTGACAACAAAGTGGCATGAATGTCATTCTTACAGTGTGGCTATTAAGGCTGCAACTAACAACTATTTTCATAATCAATCTGAATCTACAGTATGGAAGAATCTGGTGACCCATTGTGGGCACCGCCATCTTAGCTGTAGTAGAGAAGAGTAAATCTTGAATGTCCCAGAGCGGCAATTTGGCTTACGTCAGCAGTCTGCAGTCAATACAATAATACAATAAATAAATAGATCAAGTCCTATTCTATTTAAAAAGCCATCCGCCGTTGGGATAAAAGACCTCAATCAAGTATCTGTTAGTATAACCCTTAGGTTGATGAAACCTCCACCTTGAGGGAAGTAGTGTAAACTATCTACATAGAGGCTGCAAGACGACATGGGCTTTCTGCATGGCTCTAACTTGGTAGCAAAGATCATTTAATTTCACTCTTGTAACTTTAAGGCACACATTGGTGTCATTGGACACTGGTGTAGTGTGGGTTGGGTGGGTGGATTATCTTTCCCCGGTTGGGCGCTCTGGTATTGTGGGGTG
>JAODUE010007902.1:0-29182 GCA_027564755.1 Amblyopsis hoosieri
AATGCAAACGCGTTTATGTTTTTCGTGGACAAAAGGCGTTACAGTGCTATATGATTTCGTAATACATTTATTCATTTTGTAACACATAAGGCATTTTGTCCACGAAAAAGGGTGTGTTACACTTGGCGCCCCATAAATAACAAGCACTTGTATACTATTTAGGAGTAATTGACAAACAGACTTAGGGTAACAATTGAGGAAGCTACAATATTCTATGCTATTTAAACAAATTGAAGCATAACAAAAAAAAATTTTTTTTTTTGGTTTGTTGATTATTTCCTTTATTTTTTAGTGCAACTCTCAAAATCCTACCTACATCAGCTTTAAGACACGATCATGTCCTATGTTCATACTGTACTGCAGCATTGGCTAGTCTTCAAAATGCTGCTAACAAATGGTTTTCAGAGAATATTTTTGAATGACATAGGAGTAACTAGATAAACCTTTAATTAATACCCTGGCAAGTGAAATTCAAAACAGTACTGTACCTCATATTATTATATACTACTGTATGCTGTTTTGGTCAAGTAAAAATCTGACCTTTATCATCCTTGACCTCTCTGTTGTCTTGCAACATGGACATGCAGCTAGGCCCTATACAGTATTGCCCCAGCAATATGTATGCTGAATTAATATAAAGTGCAATGGTTGATTTATTTGGTCACTTTTGCATGAGAGTTTGCAGAAAACATTTTTGAAACGTGTGGACACAAGTGAATAGTGTTTATGGTTATCATACATGTGTGTGCTTTTGGAATGATGTAAGGGTGGGCCTATTTGCTTTACTACAGGAACCCATTTTTTTGTATTGGAGAAAAAACGATCTATTGTGAAAAGTTGTATTATAGTAATTGCGTCCTGAGCAGATAATGCATCATACTTTCCCTGTGTGTTATAATCTGAACTCTTTGTGTCCATATCTGATCGAGTTCTGACTGCATGTTAGTGCATCTGTATTTTTCAGTGTTGAAATCGAAACCGTTATTTTTTCTATTAGGGCTACGCTTTCATACCATAGGCTACGAAAAAAAAGGTTACTCCTCGGTTCGCAAAAGTTCGTAAAAGCTCAGAACTTAATGTCAAAACGGGGGTTGTTCCTTAAAGAATGAGAATGCATTTGCTAACTTCAAGCTTCCAGGTTTCAATTGATTTTCAGAAAATTATAAGTTAGGCTACGTCGCCCGATGTTAAGGGGGAGAAAAAGCGTCCAACAAATTCGAATGACAGGTAGGCCTATTTATCTAAGTAGGCTACCTAACTGCCTAACTCAATTCTAGTAGCCTACCAGAGAGTGGATCGTGGGTGGGTGGGTGTGATATTGCGTTCAAGCTTAAATATGTTTATCTCATCTCGTCTATTGCTTAACAGGCGATGGCAGACAATAGAGATGCAGGACATGTTCTGTCTTCTGAAGAATCATGTAGGCCAATTGTTTTACAAGAGGAATCAGCAAATTGCATCAAATTTGTGGATGCTGATCGGGTAGGCTATGGCTCTTAATTTTATATAACATGTTGTAGCCTATTTTGTTTTAAATCCACACTGCAAGTAGCCTATATCGGCTCGCCTATATGCCGATTTATACCTACATAACCTATTTTATTAAATAGACTATTTGACTTTATGGGTAGGCCTGTGCATTGATCAAATGCAGTTTGCTTTACTTATTATCAGACTACTTAAATTGTAACTGCACCCCAGCGTCCCGCAGAGTCCAGCAGTCAGACTCCACCCACTATATAGGCTAAATCTGGGACCACAATTAACAATAACGATAACATTTGAATTTTATGACATCTGGGTGTACCGTTGAAAACCAGCTATAGGTACTGGATGATTTTTTACGGATATGGCGTGTAGTTCTGTTTTCAGCACATACAATTCCGATTTTTATAAAAACGGGAATTTTGTCAATATTAACACCAGCATTGATGTGTCTCATCGCAGATCAATCCTTACAGTTCAAAAATCAAATTGTATGGTGCAGTTAAGATACACTTAAATTACTCTAAGCTCATGTTGCTCAACAACACTGATAACGTTTTTCTCTTTTCTTATATTACTAAATTTATGCATACCTGCCAGCAATCCCGATATACGAGTCTCCCTATCTTTAACACTGTCTCCCGCTGTGCTCCCGACTGCTATATTCTCCCGTTATTCTCACGATTTCATAGTGATACAAAATAAAATTGGTGTTTCTCAGTTAATGTGTGGAATATGTGTTGTGGAACCTGGTAATCCACCACAGAGGCAGATGTAAGCATGGGCTAACAACCCCGTGTCTGACGTGTGTCATTTGAAACCCATTTTTAGGTTGGGCTGCTATACGATGTGTTTGCACTGTCCTGCGCCGAGCAAAGCGCTGGCTGCAGGCATGTTTATAACATGTTACGTGTTTAGGTGAACATTTGTGATTTAACAACTTGAGTGTATCTAAAAACGTATATAATGTCACTGCAACACACTCCAATCTCTCACGTTTACACATTTGTGATGTAGGCTATACTTTTCGGTTTTTGTACATTTATGTAAGCTATTTTAGTTATGCATTTTAGACAAATTAAAAGTAATTAAAAAGTATGTAATTACATCATTGTATTTATGGTTATATGTGGGGGCTTTAAGGGTAGGCTATT
The DNA here is from genome assembly GCA_027564755.1 of Amblyopsis hoosieri. NCBI lineage: Eukaryota > Metazoa > Chordata > Actinopteri > Percopsiformes > Amblyopsidae > Amblyopsis > Amblyopsis hoosieri. Next base: position 2,640 of record JAODUE010007902.1, read on the forward strand.
TGAAGATAACCCGGAAAATCTCCTTCTTTTTCATAGCCATATTTTGGCAGGTATGTTCATAGCCTGCTACAAATTCAGTTTACTGTGTCTGGAGAATGTCCACCCTGATTAAAGCATAGGCTACGATAAGGATTTATTATAGCCTATAAATTAACTAATTTGGAGCAATGTGCCAATACTTGATCTATACAACGATTACAACCCTTCCCCTCCCTGTCACAATTTCCTCTTTTAATGCACACTTACATGTTAGCACAAAATGTAAAATTAGATTATGCATGCCAAACACCGTGCCAACCACAGCTTCAGCATTAGGTGAAAACCAGTATGATCTTTTTCATCCTCTTTTAAGGACTGCAGACTTTACTTTTCATGCCTCAGGTCATTGTTTGTGACTCCACAATCAAACAATCTTGGCTCAGGAAGAACCTTTGATACTTATCTCAATGCAGCACCTGAGTATAAGCATTACTTATGAATAGAAACGGAAAAATTCCAACACAGAATTTCACAGTGAGAACATAATATAAACAGTCAAAGGTGGTGTGCTGCATCAGGTGTAGACTACCATAATTGATGGAACATGCATTCTGATGTCCATAAATAAAGAATAACGGGAATAACAGTAGGCCTATATCAAAACCTGAAGCTGAGCCAATGAGCCATTCAACAAGATTGATCCAGGACAGTAGCATATCCAAGGTCAGTAGCTTATCCAAGGTCACGATGTAAACCTTTCTCAGTTTCCCTTTATCTAATATTATAGTTTTTGTGTTTTGAAAGCATCCAGTGTGACACGTGGCACTGTATGGTCACTAACAGACTATTTATTGGTGCACTAGTTGACAAAGTACAAGGGACGAATGATAAGTAAAACGGTAAATTATTATTGTGTTTAAATATCTTATGTGATTACAGATGGGCGTGGGCATTCCTCTGATCAGGAAGATTAGCTATGCTGTTGGTGGAATGCCTTACCAGCTCACTAACATAACCAAGGGATTCTTTCTGCAGATCTTCTTGTTGGACGTGGTGCAGGTCAGTTTAACGTTTTAGACCATGCTGAAGTAGTCACAGCCAGCGGTGTCGATTAAGTGTTGTTACCTCATCACGAACAATAACCTAATACATCAAATGTGGCAATACGCTGTCGTTTTCTAGATGGATGCTTTCTATGCTTCTCTGATCTTGTTCCTGGGTCGAGCCTGGGATGCCATCACAGACCCTCTGGTAGGCTATCTGGTCAGCAAGAGCAAGAAGACGCGCTTCGGCAAGCTCATCCCCTGGTGAGTACGCTACAGAAAAAGGATGTTTGTTTCCCCATCACTCTGGCTTGCCCACGCTGTCTGCTTGTCTTGTACGTTGCTGCAACATCCTTCCCCTCCACCCTTTGCTTCACGGTTGCTCTCATCACTTCCTCTTACCACCGTCCCACTGTCTCGTGTCCCACCAGGATTGTGTTCTCAATGCCACTGGGAGTGGTCTCCTACGTTATGATGTGGTTCGTGCCTCGGTACACCATGGCTCCTGGAGTCAGCTTCACCTGGTTCTTCATGTGGACCTGTCTCTTTGACCTGTTCATGAGTGTAAATCATGCTCTTCTCAAGTCTATTCATTTTCATATACCGTTGCAAAGCCACTGTTGATGGTTCGCACCTTGTTAGCCTTATTGTGCTCACATTACCTGCACAGTTAACTCTGATATATTGAATCTGTTGTGATGGGGGTTGTGGAGTGGAGAAGGGTGTAAACCTGGCAGTGATGTAGGGAGAGGAGTAGAGAGGAGTGAAGTCCATTCAGCACTATGGGGGGTACTCAAATTAATGGGTCGTTATCAGGCTTCTGCAGAGACTGATAATTAATTAATTCATTCATTCATTAGAATCAGGTGTGTTGGAGCAGGGAGACATCTAAAACTCTTCAGGATCAGGATTGGGCCTGAAACTTTAGTGTAATGTTACGGTAGCCTAATTGTTTTGTCTGCTGAAAGCTAATGGTCCAGTGTGGTCAACAGTGGACCTGTGGTTATGTCCTAATGGTACTGTGCGTTTGTCTTCCACTGTAGTGCTACCATGTTCCCTACTCTTCACTCAACATGTTCCTGGGTGGAGAACAGAAGGCCAGAGACTCAGCCACAGGATACAGTATGATGATACATATGCATGGATGCTTGTAAATGAGTCCAGTAACAGGACACATATGTTTGTATTGCCCTTGTGGTTGAAACCTGCATCAAACAATCATTGATGCTTTGGATTTAACTGTGACATCATGCCACTCTGGGTGCCGGTCGCACTGCTCTCTACAGAGCTCCTAGACCTAAAGAGTATCTACTCTTTAAATTGTGTTTTTTGAGCTATAAACTAAATAAGAGTCCAGCACTGTGATGAGACACATATATCAATGCTGGTGTTAATATAGTCAACATTCCCGTTTATATAGAAATATACATTTTATGGCTCTACACAGTAGAAATTGCCCCAGGACCTGGCTGGTTTCAAACTGTATTTTTCATTCACTCGTGCATTATGAAATTCAAATGTTACTGTTAAAGTTCATGAGGGTCCCCCTCTCAGCCCCTCCCCTCCCCTACCCTCACTGTTCAAAGTTGTGCAATGGGTGAGGCTCAGAGCTGCGTGAAGTTTTAACAGAGACGCCATTCGCTTATAGGTAAAGTCAGTGTTTGTAAGCTAATACACACAGTGAACATAGTCTGAGAACATAGTCTGGTGTTTCTACACAGCCCTGGCTCTGTACATGGGAACACAAACAAAGTGGTGCAGACCGCACCACACAACACTGTCCTAGCCTTATCGATGCATTTCCAATGTGTGCTTCTGAGGGAGCACCCTATGGCATTGAAGGGAGAGGTGTTTTTGTTTTGATAGAGTTAAAATATCAACAAGATTTCCTGTATTTACTGTAGTCCGGTTTTTCTCACCTATCGCGAGGTCGTGAGGTATTGGTTTTATCCGATAATTTGAACTAATTTAACAAATTCGCACAGCACGTTAACCTTTTCCTCTTCATCTGTGGTTTATTCTTAGAACTAAACTTTTACATCATGATCCACCTCTCCATACAGCAAATAATGCAGTGTTGTGTTTCAAACCTAAACGTGAGCTAGGGCAGAATGTTTAGGTTCTGCGGGGTCTACAACACTATCAAGGTGTGCATCGTTAATTGTCTGAACATGAAATGGACCATTTCACAAGTCATAACTGATTGTATCCATCACACATTGTATACAGAATGGTGAGTGATAGGATCAAAGCCTTCAATCTATATTTATTTATATATCACAAAACAGTATTTCTTTGGAAATGTGAGTGTGTTTTAAAACAAGATGACATACTTTCTCTGTCTATTGCTTGAAAACAGTTATCTGAAGTAGCGTTGATAGCAGGTACAAAAATGCTCTCTATGTGAAAGCAACTCTAAAATGCTAATATATTATTCATTTGTCTGTTTATCTCTTTTTTTCTGCGTCTAGGAATGTCAATGGAGGTGTTTGCAACACTGGCTGGAGCAATAATCCAGGGTCAGATAGTTGGAGTGCACCATGCCAATAAAGCCAAGGCCTGCAGACTGTTGGCCAACAACACTATAGCTTCCCAAAACCTCACTTCAGCCTTAAGGGATAGTCTTCAGAATGCAGTCAGTTTACAGTACTTTATATTTAATATTAAACATGTAGTGTAATACAGTAGATTAAGCAACTGATATATGAATGGCTGATTAACATTGTTGATGTCTCAGAGGTGGGCATACGTGGTGGCTGCTCTGGTTATGGTATCAATCTACTTCCTCTGTTGTTTGGTTCTCTTTCTTGGAGTCAAAGAACAGCCAGGTGAGTTGCTAAAAACACCAACCCTATGTGTTCTCTGATTGGTTCTGGATCTCTGTTATAAGGTACCTTATAAGTTATAAGGTACACTTCTTGATTGCGTTTCATCATAGCCAGATTTTCAAATTTCAGCACCAGCTCAATGTTGACATTTGGGATTTCATTAATTCCATGTAGTTTGCCTTCAAAGCTCTGACATAATGAGCAACTACTGTATTATTTACAGCAACACTTGCTGGTTTTTCCACTGCAAACACTATAATGAACAACTAGATCAATATACTTTATTGTCCTCATGAGGAAACATGTTTTGGGTTGTTCAAAGCCCAGATATGGTAATACATAGCCAACAACATCATGCAAAATATTGCAAAAATAGTAAATGGAGCATACACACACCTGAAGCATCAATCAACATAGTTGTATCTTGCCCCAACAACAAAATAACAATACAGTCGTAATATAACATGGTATACAAAACAAAAGGAATGAATTGGGGTGTCATCAGTATTAAGGTGCTAGTAATACCAAATTCATTCCTTTTTTCTTAGTATGTCATTTATCTATCAATAGTTTTGAAAGTTTTGTAAATGATGCCCACTGCCATTTGTTTCCCAGCTCCCCTCAGTACCCTGAACAAGATCCAGATTCCATTTCAGACTGGTCTAAAAATGGTTGCTAGACACACTCCTTATGTCAAACTGGTGTTTGGATTTCTGTTCTGCTCACTAGCTTTTCAGGTAGGTTTAAGCCTGTGGTTGTTGAAGTTGTTTCATTAAATGTGAGGTATGTGTTATAATCTATCTATTTATTTATTTATTTATTTATTTATTATAATTATTATTTATTATAAATCTCTCTTCTCTCTTCACGTGACATTTCATGAAGATGGCACAAGGGAATTTTGCATTATTCTGCACGCACGCTACAGAACTGGGATCCTATTTCCAACACATCATTCTTGTTTTATTGGTGAGTGGAAACATTGGTCACATACACTGTATACACCCTTACAAATAATACTTCCTCATTCTGTAACCAAATGCAGATAAAAGGAAACGCCTTTCTGCAGAACAAGTCTGCAGCAGTATAATAATGTGAGATATGAGACCGCATTAGACAAGGGATTAGGGACTCATTCATTTGTGTGGTTTAACTCAGTATTAAGACTGATTTATGCTTCTGCGTTGGGTCTACACGAATCCTACGCCATAGCCTATAACCCTGCGTTCACACCGCCGACGTGTTCAGCTCGCAAAGAGGCACGTTCCAATACATTTTAACGGACCCCAGCGTTTCTCACCGACAGCCGGCGGAGCTATGCTCGGCGACAGATCAGAATTGAACACTTTTAAACTTTATGCTAATTTCCAGCGAGCCTTTGGTGACGGAGTTCGGCGACTACCAATGGCAGGGCAGATGTTTTCTCTCGATAGCTATCTTAAAATCCCTCGCTGTTCTAGTGCCTGTTCACGGTCCATATTAACAGTATTTATACAAACATTTCCCACCCAAATGTAAAAATTTTTTTGAAGGAATGCACACTATTTGTGCTTTGATTTGACGAATGCTACTGTGGACCTCACGCCAGTTCTAGTTGCTGTCGTAAGACACGCCCACTCCCAGAGCTGGCGGTTTGAACACTAGTACTACACTAGAGAGGGCTGGGCGACACCTTATCAGCGATTGAGCGATTTGCGAGTTGAATACGCCGGCGGTGTAAATGCAGGTGAACCGATGCCTATACTCCGTAGCCTACGCCTGTGCGTGTTGATTGCAAAGCCCCACTATACGGAATATAATAGAATGTCAACATGTTTAAATAAGCATGTACGAATATTTATTTCAAACTAATATTTTAGTTACACCAATGCTACTAAGGTTTGAAATGTATACTTGTCCAGGTGCCTTAAATCAAGGATATTTGTTCAGTCAGATCATTTTACTGCCATGGGAAACTCTGCCAATAAGAAGTTGTATTTACATAACACATCTGAAAATACATTTAGCTGCCCGAACAACAAGGAAATGCCCATATTGTCATGAATTAATTAAGTGGTTATGTGGTAGTCTTGCTACCACTTAATGCTCAACGCATATAAAAAAGTCCAGCGAATCCCATAATTTACCAGGATTGTCGAAAGGAAACAGTATGCATGTACGAGAGCCCTAATTCCAGTGCATTCTGACATATGGGCTGGCATCCACAAGACCGTTGTGGCTGTCTGTGTCGACACGTAATTGCGTATTTGAAGAGGTGCGAGTCAGGCTACGGCGTAGCTTCAATTGGCCTTTACAGACAACAAAGCTGCTCCCTCACCAGTGCTGATTTGCTCACACTCCTCTTCATTTACCTGGTAGAGCTCAGAGTCTCCAACCATTCTCTATCCTCATGCATAGCCCTAAACCCAGAGAAACCCATATCTCTAGGGATGCTCAAATCTAATAAAATAATTTACCTTTAAGAAGTTTGTACTAAAACCTAGAGTAAATACTATATATTAGAGTAAATTAATGAATCTACTAAAATAGCTGATTTGAATACATCAGTACCAGGCAGGCACCATAAATAATGTATTTAATGGTCTGTCTACCTATCTATCTGCTTGTCTAGACAGCAGCTACCTTGTCTGTCCCAATGTGGCAGACTCTACTGGGGAAACTTGGGAAGAAGACCACATTATTCATTGGCCTCTCTGTGAGTAACACAGCTAGACAATACTTGATACTGTAGCTACAATATAGAAAGTAGTGCTATAATATCATCAAAATACAGGTATATTGTTAACCTGCTCTTCTACCCCATGAATCAGATCTACATCCCAACATTGTCGGTTATCGTTGTTTCTCCGAGCAAACTTCCTCTATTCATCTTCATGGCCATCATGGCAGGATCGAGTCTTGCAACATTGTATTTGATTCCTTGGTGGGTGTGTGTTTGTGTGTTAAAAAGTATTTTAGCCAATGGTATATGTCTGTATTTATTTGATGGAATTATCCCTTCAGTTGCTTTGGGTAATGAGACATGTTCTTGGGTTGAAGTTGTTTTTATGTTGTTCAAGCACAATATTTTCAGATCATTGCATTATCACACCTTTCTTTACCTGGAGACGTCTTACTCTTCTAAATAAGGGTTTTTAGTATAGTAAATAGATGCTTGTTTTTCTCTATACTTCATTTGAATACAGCATTAATGCACACATTAGCAGGTCTTGTGTACAAATAATGGAAGTTGCATTTCCTCTTTTCTTTTAGATCTTGAAATGAATTTAATCAAAAGCCAGGGTTATACTGGACTGGTCTTAATAATACTGCAAATATTTATATTTTTAAATATACTGTATAGTATTTAGGGTTACGGTCAAGACTTTGGTAAATTAAACAAACTTTCATATACTAATTCAAATGTAGTTTGATTACACAGTACATACCATGGTGGTAGTTATGTAACATGTTCATGTATACTTACAAGGAAGAGGTTTGTTTGCAATGCAAATGTTGTAAACTAGGCTGTTTTAAAGAGGTTAAACCAGTTTGTATTCATATGCTGTCATATAGAATGACACACATACACAGTCCTGATGAAAATAAGATCAAGACAAAGTCCAAAAATGTCTGACTAACAGCTATGTATATTCTAATCTTAGAGGATGATGGCAGTATTTTTGCGATGCACTGGAACAGCATTTTTATTTTGTGAAAATTTTTCAAAGTCATAATACTGATTCATCTTCCTTCTTAACTTAAAATATATTTGATAATTTTATTCTTCTTCTTTCTTTCTTTCTTTCTTTCTTTGTATTGCTTTTGTACACGCTGTTTGTGCTTCTCGTTTAACAGGTCAATGCTGCCAGACGTAGTGGATGATTTCAAGGTTAAGAACTCTAGCTATAAAAACATGGAGCCCTTGTTTTTCTCCTGCTTTGTTTTCTTCAACAAGTTTGGAGGAGGTCTTGCGATTGGAATATCCACTTTGGTGTTACAGTGAGTAATCTGAAGAGGGTGTACATGCACCATTTCCAGACCTCATAGTTGTATCAAGCTTATAGTGTTTCAGTGAGTGACCTGAAGATGGCGCCCATACCATTAATATAATAGGCATTTTGTATATTGTAACGCAGGGAATTTTAAATGTGTAAATGTAAAATAAAATAAGACATATATCACATATGTATGAATTACCACAGTAATGTTATCCTATCCCCTAAATGGGTAACCATTTAATATTTTGCTTCCACAGTTTAGTTGGTTATAAGCCAGGGGAATGCAAACAAGATTCTGCAGTGATCTTTGCACTGCAGAGCCTTTTTGCCCCTGTACCCATCATCTTGCTCCTCATTGGGATGGTGGTCTTCTACTTTTACCCCATCAATGAACAGAGACGCCAGGAGATACAGATGGAACTCCACAAAGCAACATCTACCCCAGCCCACGATTAAAGCATGCAACAACATATTTTACACAACAGCGTACTCTTTCAAACTGTTATGTGGTTACTGTAGGTATTATCTTTCAGATGTGACACAGTACTGGTCGCTATGTATGTATTGTGTACAGTACACAGTGTGTGTGTGTGTGTGCGTGTGTGTGTACATAGTGTACTGTACTTTATGGGTAGCCCTAACAATCACTGAATTGCTTCCCATATGCCTCTATGGAAACACAATTTGACACAGGAGACAATATACACATAGCCATGTCTTTTTCTTACAGTCTCAAGTATAGACATATATGACGACATATGTGATGGAATGTGTCATTTCAATGAGTTAATGTTGGAAACTGGATATGTCGTGTATTTCATTTGTGCATGTTATATTTTTCTAATAAAATCATAAACTTGGTTACAAAATAATATACTTTGTGAAATTATCATAGCCTAGGTTTTGTTCCCAAAATCATTGTCCCAAAAGCAAACAACCTGTCTTTTTTTTACACAATCGTAATATTCGAAGGTATACACCCGTTATTATATATTTCATTTTACAACCCCCGCCCCCGATCGACCTGTACTCCCAGTGTTGTGTACGCACAGCCACTTGGTAATCACGTGGTAGACGTTTGTCCGACTGCCTGACACAGCTAGACAGCTGAGACGAGACCTACGGACTGGAATAGCAGTCATACTGACTAGGATAGTTGGCTCTGCGTGGTTGCATAGGCTCTCAACGAAACACGCAAAATGGGAGTCGAAATCGAGACAATAACTCCGGGTGACGGTAAAGTGATGCAAAAACATGTATTTCTCTACATTAAATGTACGTGGTTGATGTATCCTATGCACACGCAAATGTATTACAGCTGCTGAAACGCCGCCTTGTATCGCTCTCGTCTGTTATGTTATCCAAGCGCTTGTTTTTCCACAGGAAGGACTTTTCCCAAAAAAGGACAGACGTGTGTGGTGCATTATGTTGGTGAGTTTTTACAGTGTTAAACTGTTGTGTATGCCTACTTGATCCACAGCACGAAATGTGTTTGTCTGGTTTATGCATGTGTGTCTGAAGGCCCAATTACAAGAAAAGTGTTCGCTGCAGGAGTGTCTATATCCAACATGGGTCCATCTTAACTGAGGTCACACACAAATAATTATAATATTATAATTTACATTAATTTAGATCCTTAATACATTTTCAACGTGGTGCACGGAGGAACGATGTTAGTAACACCATCAAATGTTGTTAGCGCGATCTGCTGACTGCTTTAGAATAAAAGCTTATTTCTTTTAATAATGGTAAAGGGCGCAGATGGACTCTGTCTCTGGTTTAATTCAGAGACCGACAAATATACAGCCACGAGACAACGAGGATTACATTATATCCCGTCTTTAATCTTATTTCGTTGTCTTTGTCCATGAAGTGAAGGGGATTGTCAGCCATGCTGATTAAAGTCTTCTGGTTGACTGTTTTTATAGATAATTAATCTAATAGGAAATATGTATACATTTACCACCAGGCAGATTTATTTTATACGAAGTAGCAAAATTACTGCAAATGCTAGTCCGAAGCTTATTTATTTATTTGCATGAAACAGTTTATATGTGTCTGTAAAGTAATGCAGTAGACACTTTTTTAATTAAGTTTATTTCTTTATTTTTTTAATTTGCAGTATATGATTATGTAAAAGGAATACCCTGATTTGTCTAGGCACAGCATAGAGTATATTTTCTTAGGCGTGGAAAAGATTGCTGCTTTTCATAGCAGCGATAGGATTTCCTTTCTGGTCTCCATATATCCTGTCACCCAGTCTACAAAGCAGCTTTGAACAGCACACTAAAACAGAGTATTATGTTAGGAAAAAAGCAATGTGTATGTCTGTTGGCAATTGTCTGTCAGTGAGAGATTTATGCATTTTGAAAATTGCAGATGTTCAATGTTGATGCAACAAATGGAAAGCAAATACATTATAGCTACACATTTTGGAATTCACTTTGACATTCCCTTTTATGCATGACTGGGTATTTCCTCTTGTTTCATCTTGAGAGGAACATGCTCAAGCACCCCACCCCAATGCCTGGATTAGTCTACTGCATCTTGGCTCCATGGTGTGCATGTGCCCCATCTCCTGCAAACACGCACATACTGTATGCATGGCCTGTTTGGCACTAACTACAGTAATAATGCCAACGTACATCGTCTTAAGAGTGTTCACCAGTCTGCTGGATGCATACGTCAGGTCACAAATGACCCAGGTTGTCAGACTGTCACGTTGCCACCCGTCGCTGAGACAGCTGCAGTGGCTATTTCGGCGATCCTTGGAATCCCTTCATTTGCGCTCTCAATATACACACAGCAGGGCAGGAACGATGGCGGTCCCACAGCTTAAGTGTTTAGGTTTGTTTCAGGGCTTCTTTTTAAATGGTATTATTATTATTATTATTATTAGTGCTGTTACTGCACAATGTGTTTAACAGCACATAAAAAGAAGACAGTTCACAGAATGTCTGCGTGTTTGAACTTCCAGTTTGAAAAGGACAAACATTTGTCCATTCCAAATGAATGGACAGACTACATATTCAATTCTCTTTTCTATAAATTCTATATTTTGTATGAGTCCAACATGTCCAATGTGTGTTGAAGTTCTAGAGAATTTGTAGTTTGTCTAGTTGGTTTCCTCTGATTCATATGCATATGAATCGGCAACCTCTGGTGCTGTAATAGGAATCCAGTGCATAAGTTATTTGAATGGCTCCAAAGCGAGTCAATCCCCATAGACCCCCATGTTAAAATGTCCATGTTTAAAGAAGAAATAAACATGTTTACAATTGTGATCTCGATAGTGTGATAGCTATTGTGCCTGTTCATGGTATATGGGAGGTGACCTTTTTTTTTTGGTTTGTTGATAGAATTCACCAGTTGAAAATATATGAACCCATTTATATTTATTCCATTATTATGGATAACCGGGAGTGATTGTTGGAGTCAGGTACTGCCAAGATGGCTACAGCCAGAGCCAGCTCACTTGAGCTTCAATTCCGTTCTTCAGAAAATGCCAGATGGGTCACAGAGGGTTTGTCCATTGACAGTATTTTACGGTCGAGCTATGGTTAAAACACAAAAGCACTATAGTGTTCTTCTTAACCAAGTATTTTAAAGTTAATACTAGATTGTACATATACCACTTTCTAGTGTTCGGAACAATTCAAGTGTTTAATTCACGCATTATTGTTCAGGTTCTCTCACAGATGGTCGCAAGTTTGACTCGTCCCGTGACAGGGACAAGCCATTCCGGTTCAAGATCGGGAAGCAGGAGGTTATCCGTGGTTGGGAAGACGGTGTTGTGCAGGTGAATGGCTTCAGTGATAATGATGCATAAATGCACACCACACACTACAAATATTCTGTAGTTGTATGGACTATTACAGTTTCATACTCTGACTGATGCGCTATTGATAATAATCTAAATAATCAAACTATGGTTAAACCTCTGCAAAAGGGCGTATTATAAAGGTGCTAAATATAACTTTTATTTCAGATTAAGTTTGTATGCCATTTGTTCCCTCTCTTTGTTAACAACCTGATTTCCACTTTATACCTGCCAGATGAGTGTTGGCCAGAGGGCTAAGCTGACCTGTACACCTGACTTTGCCTATGGAAACAAGGGTCATCCAGGCATCATCCCTCCCAATGCCACCCTCATCTTTGACGTAGAGCTGATAAGCTTGGAATGAAACTAATATATTGCCTGTTATTAGGTAAGTGTTTTAATAATTACATACATGCATTTCCTTCAAGAATATATACTGTATACTCTCACATGTCCAGCAACAGTAAAGATTAATCAGTTAGCATTTGCCCATTAAAGGTAAAGTGAGCTATTGCAATCTAAATGATAGCTAATACACTTTTAGTCAAATTCAACAAATATCTCTGCATTTCGCTATGTTACCGTTCCCTGTGCGTGTTGAAAAAATAATCTGATACTTCTACACAGCCCTGGCACTGTAAATAGTAACATAAACAAAGTGGCAAACACCACTCTTATCAACAAAGCTGTAGTAATACGCTTTGCTTCACAATGTATTTCTATGTGTGAGGCGGCGCTGCGGAGGGCCGCTGAGCGGTAATGTTTTGATTTGAGCTTAAAGTTTTCAAGAATGACAAACCTGTCTTTAAGCCTCGCTCTTTTAGATAAGATGGAGAAAAGCCTTGCACCACAATTGTTGACTAGAGATTGATTTTGTGAATTATAACCGCGATGCTTAAACAGGAATTGTATGGTGATTGCACCCCTAAACGCAGTAATTTCAGTCCATAGCCAGATGTCTGAAAATATCTTGACACCCAATTAATGTTAAACCCTTAAAAGATATATTTGCTTTAAATGATAAGCTAAATAAAGATGTATATTTTAATGGAAAGTAACACTTTCACTACTTATGTACTTGCTTTTACCATCCAGTGTTCTCTTTCTGAGTTGGAGCACCTGATCAGTACAGTAAATACAACAATACAATACGAGAAACATCTAGCCTACACCAGAGGTCACTCGTGGTCCTCGGTCCGGATCCAGGCTCCATCCTACCCGGACCTATAACTGATTAATTAAGAATTATAATAGCCTATTTGATGGAGGGTTTCTATAAACTGGCGCCAATTTTCCCATCTTCACAGCACTGGTTTGGTACCCCTGAAACTCACGGACCAATCGCATTCTTGTATATCATCTCACATAATGCTACTCAGCCTATCATAGTCGAGTCAGTGAGTGAGATATACACACAGAACGGATAAAGATGAGTCACGAGACAAAAGAGAATGGTCATTTCAGATTTTGACACAACCACAATGTCTCATACGTATGTTCGTATAATGTATGTTCGGAGACTGCGTCAATTATTACCCAGCCTCCCAGAGCTCAAAGACTATCTTGCTGTCCATTGAAGCCTGCCGTGACTACAGCATGGAACATCGCAATGTATCCTATAAAGCAGCCTCCTCCGTCTGCAAGTTTGTCTGCTGCGCCCCAGGGACCACCGGTGTATGATGGAGGAGGCATGTTGCATTGTTCTGTGCTGTAGTCATGGTGAACTTCCCTGTGCAGTGAGAGAACGGTGGGGAAAGCATTGCCTACCACTAAAGACACTTTGTGGCCAGAGCGTTCTGACTGAGAAGCATAGCCTGTAAATCTGATTTCAATTCAATTTCAAATCACCTCCAAAGTCAAATGTGGTTTGGATATGATTTACAAAAATCTGGATATGCCAAATATTGGATTTGGGTTTGCATTGTGAGCATATAAGAGACCCAAATTATCGATCCGCAGCCCAGCAATCTCATTATTTTACTGTAAGATGCGCATTTTCAAAAGCTCAATTATACCAAGAGCCTGTTTCTATAAGCATTAGGACTGTCATGCGATTAAAAACCATAGCGTTAAATATTGTAGGTCTACGTATTCATCCATAGCATTGTGAAGTTCTTTTTGAACTGTTTCTGATCTAGAAGAAATCAGGTTCTTCCATCTCCAAAAGTAGTGTTTAGCCTCTTAGATAGTTTTGACACTGACAGCTGACAACAATAGTCCAAATGGAGATTGTTAGTGTCAGACACGTTCTCACCTGTGGTAGATGTAATGGAAATACTGTTTGATTTAAATGAGTGGCGCCTGAGTAGATTGTGCATGAAGGCTACCCAACTCATTTATTAAGATGATTTTTGCATTGGTATATCAATAAAAGTATTTGGATGAATAAGCAATATCATTCTTCAGGTTTTGCACTCAGCGCTGTGTTAAATCTCAGCAGCAACAGTTGGCAACCGTAACTAAGAGGACTCAGCTATCCGATTATGTGCGTTAATTATTTTGTTGTGTTATTTTTTGTCTATAATTAATTCATAGAAATTAACGTGTTATTTTGACAGCGCTAATAATTATGTATATTTTATAGGCAGATCTTATTTAACTTTAAATAAGAAAATAGCCTTTATTATTACAATAGGCTGGTCTACTGTCATAATTCCTCCTCTGTAAAATTAAATGTGAAAACTGACATTAGTCCTACATATTTTTGTAATATTATTGTATTATGATTTGACAGTCAGTTGTTTACTGTACAGAAGTTGGTCCAACTAGTTTACTGGACTACTTTTAATACAGAATATGTACCTTTGCTTGAGAAACTTTTCTTTAACTGGACCTTTTTGCATATTAATTAAATACCCCTGGTCTACACTATTGGGCTGTAAATTCTGTTTTCTGAGCCTCCTTTTTTCTGTGTTTAAAGGTGACTTTCTTGAGGGGACTTCGAGAGAAGCTAAGAGTCTGCACTTGATTCTGAATGCCTTCAGTCAATAGTTCCACTATTTTAATGGTCATTGTTTTTTCCAAATATGAAGATTTGTGTTTTGTCCATCTATATTGTTTTCATCATTAATCTTCCTCTTTAAAAGAAAAACAATGGGCCATAACCTTACCTCTATGTTCTTAATATTGATATATATATTTCTTTTCTTAAAATGGTGTTTCACCTATACATTGCTTTGTTTTTTTTTGTTTTTCTGCATGTCTATGATGACTAAAACACACAAGAAATTAACCACTAGCATAAATTAATATACAGTTCTTGCACTGAAATAGTTACTTCAGAGGACTGGTGCTTAATTAAGATACACAAGAGTAAGGGTAAGTTATGAAAAGCACACAATCTTATTTTGCCTCCAAAGAGATGGGCTTTGTGAATTCAATGGCATGTAGTAAAATGTCAACTAATGGGAGATACACGATATTTGTTTGATATGTGCTTTATCAGATAAACCATTTTAGATGTTGATGTACCTTATTTGTTAGAAGTATGAGCTAGAGAAGAGCTATTGGCACTGAGGCATATCAGTTAAAGTTAAGTAATGTCAGATATGTGTGCCTAAATATTTGTGCTACACACATGGTTACTATACCTTGACTCGTCTACGTGACATATGTCTGATGGAACTGCTAGTCTGTACACATTGACAATTTTACTTGCTTTGTGACTGTCTTTTAATTCAGTAAAGTATTTAAACCCCATTTAACACCACAAACAGTTTAGACAGCAAATAGAGGGGATTTATTGTTATAGGACTATTGGAGTTTGTCTTTCAGTTTGGAATGGAGCATGCATTGTTAGGAATAGAACATGCTTAAAATTTGCGTAATCAATTAACTTTGAGTAATCTATGAACTTCAGACCTCAGTCCTGAACTTATTTTACTTACTATTATCAATTTTTTAGATTCCAACTTTCTATCTTAAATATGAACAAAGCTGCTCTATAGCCTGGGATAATGTGTATTTGTCATTAGTAAAGTGCCACACTGCCTAAATGGTTTTGTATAATATTTTATAGTTTTAAATGGAGTCCACAATAACAATAGCCTGGCTGAAAGACACTGGCCACGCCATAAAGACATGGTAGCAATGGTAGGCTATGGCAGAGACCTCTGCTGTCTACTGTATGTAAACTGTGCAGTTTCAATAAAGGTCTCTCCACCTGCTTTTTGAAATATTTTTATTGCAATTGAAATTTCCATTGTTTTATACAATTGTGACAATATACTGGGAAACTCAAGTTAGTGTTTTCCATACACTGTATAGTAAGCATTAATGTTGTGGTTTGCCATATGCTGACATTTGATATGACAATATTTACACTTATTTAATTAGATTCACATTTTCTGCAATTCAGTCAATGAAGACACTCTTGTACATTTATTTATGAATGTGGGTGGTTGTATGGGCAGGAAATATACAAATGAGTAGGCCTATGCTCAGGTACACTATCAAAAGTATTGGGACACCCCTCCGAATCATTGAATTCAGGTGTTCCAATCACTTCCATTGACACAGGTGTAATAAATCAAGCACGTAGGCATGCAGACTGCTTCTACAAACATTTGTGAAAGAATGGGTCGCTCTCAGGAGCTCACTGAATTCAAGCGTGGTACTGTGATAAGTTGCCACCTATGCAATAAGTCCATTTGTGAAATGTCCTGAATACTAAATATTCCACGGTCAACTATTAGTGGTGTTATAACAAAGTGAAAGAGATTGTGAACAACAGAAACTGAGCCGCGAAGTGACAGACCACATAAAATCACAGGGCGGGGTAAGCGCATTGTGAGGCGCACAGTGCACAGAATTCGCCAGCTTTCTGCAGAGTCAATAGCTACAGACCACAGAGCTTAATGGAAAGAATAAGGGCGAAAACTAATATAGTGTGGAATATAGTGTAAACCTTTTGGCAATACTGTATAGTGTATATCATTTGTTTAGATGACAGACATCTTGTTATCCTCATACTGTAGTTGTATTTCTAGGCAGTCAGATCTTAGTGGGACTAACACTGTGCTGTCTTCAATAAAGGGCAGTTATGAACCATCAGGGTTCCTTTGGTGAGATCCAGGTGACCCTGCGCTATGCCACCCTGAGAAAGAAGCTCATTGTTCTTATTGACTCCTGCAGGTACTCCAAATCCATACAACAGTCACATTGATATCCGCTAGCTATAGCACGTATTTAGCCAAGTACTGTCAAATATTTCCTACAGAAAGTAATTAATATGTTAGCATGTATGAAATACAATATAAATGAACTAGCTGCTAACCCTCTTAGATTATGTACTGTATCTTAGCTTCTGTATATAAGCACAAGTTTGCAAATTCTTGTTGACCTATTGACACCTATTGTATCCTAACTGTCCTGGAAGGATGGATTCCTCCCTCTGTGGTCCCTTCCCAAGGCTTCTTCCTTTCTTTACCCATGGAGGTTTTTTTTCTTTTCTGGAAGTTATTCCTTGGATAGGATGTTTATTTCCATGTGAAATTTGGGCTTGTAATTTGGGCCCTTTCAGCCTGAAAAGTGATTAAGGGCTACAGTATATACATATAATTGACTTGCATTGACACCAGTTAATCAATTGTGTCAGTTAGGATTTTATTTATATAGCAAATTTGAAACATAAATACACAGAAATAAATGAAATTAGAATTTAAAACATTACCACAAAATGAAGGGTGAAGAAATATTATTATAATTCTTTAAATAAATAGTTCAGAAATGGTACACAATTACATTGGACTGATAGCAGGTACAGTGCATTACTCTCACAATATTGTAGCCTATCTAGATTTCATTTCTGTGCTGATGTCCCACAGGAACTTGTTCCCCTGTAATGAGATGGGCTGTGACGCCTATGTCCGCCTGTACCTACTGCCAGACCATTCATTAAGTCACCGCAGGAGGACTCAGGTCAGAAAGAATACAGTCAATCCAGTCTACAGTCAAAAGTAAGGCCCTGTGGGTTCCTCTAGCCACCTCTTAATAGGTATAGTTTGTCTAGTCTGCCTATCTCAGTTCCCCACAGCCATGTATTTTGTATCTCCTGCAAAGGTTTGAGTTTGATGTGTCACTTGAGGAAGCGGCATCACGGAAATTAGACGTGGCGGTGAAGAACAACAAGATGTTCCACACATGGGAGAGGAAGGAGGTTGGCATGGTAGGTGTTGACGCTAATGAGGGATACTGTCTTAATGCCATGTCTACACCTGGCATATAAGTATGACCTGTCTGCACTTTGTACGCATATAAGCTTTCACCCCGTTGCTTTGCAAATTACCTTTCTCAACCCGCTCCAAATTCTAATTGGCACGTTTGCTTCTTTTATTAAACTTTGGGTGGGTGAGGCTAATGCACCATAACACATTTCCACCGTATAATCGCAAATGAATTCAAGTTCTATTTTCAAATACAGTAGCTGGTGATTACTTTAGGTAGGGATTCCCAATTGTGATGTTGGGGTAACAGATATGTAAAACATTTTACAAAAAGCATTTTACATGTGAGACAGAATTGTTGCTGCAATGTGTTAGACAGTATGTAATGATTAATATTGTGACAAGTAAGATATATGGTACGGAAGCAGTAATCTTGTATAAGTAATATGCTTATAAGTTGATTTGATACTTTCCTGACATTCTACTACAATCTGTATCAAATCACATCACCCAGTATGAATGTCAGTGTAGTGCCAGGTATAAACCAAGTTAAGTTTAGATACTTCATAAAACGTTACAAAATCTCACTGGAGTTGTATTTGACAAACAGTACATTAGGGTTAATGTTATAGCTATAGAAATGTATACTGTATTTATACATTCATAATTTAAAAAGTGGTTTCACAGCCAGTAACTGCAAGAAATATGTCTGACATGGTTCCTTTTTTTGTGTTTAATTATTTTTTCTGTAGGTCCTAATAGATCTTGTCCAGCTAGACCTTGTCACGGGAAGTACACAGTGGTAAGGAAAGCAATTATGTGTGCATGTGTGCGTGCGTGTGTGTGTGTGTGTGTGTGTGTGTGTCCATCCAGATTAAAATTGAATAATCTCAAAGGGAGTGTCCCAAGTGTGGCAGAGGTTGTGATATTAATGTTTCTTTCCTGTCAAGGTATGAACTGTCACTACCTGGACCAAATAAAGCTAGATGATGAAGCCATAATGTGCTTTTGGAAATTTTGAAATGTCATCCTTAATTGTAATTATATGTAATTTTAAGTACAAATAAAGTAAGATTGTTGCTTGCTAACATATTGTAATATAAAAACAATACATATTGCACTGTTTTTTGTCCTAACGTTTTTGTTATTGTTTGCAAGTACGCTATTATTAAAGACTTATTAAAAACAGACTTGAATATGTCCATTTTGACATGCATAATAGCTCAAATTTACTCCAAAGAATGCCAACTTGAACTGTAACTCGAGACGATTGAAGTATGAAATACCTTAGTAATACAGTTTCTAGTTTATTATACTATGCCACAAGATGGCAGTATAAATCCTTAAAGGCTGTTTATCAGGAATGTACCATACAGCATGTATTAAAACATAACAGCCATGTCATACATCTTATCTAGAAGTAATCTTATGCACACACACACACACACACACACACACACGCACACACAGTATTAAGAATAGAGCCAGCTGGATTAAAGAGCAAGAGGCAGATCTTGAGGCAGAAAAGTACAGAGAGATTTGGGATAGAGATGGTGTGTAAAGAGAGTGTGAACGACATACAGCAAGCGAGGGAATGTGAGTGTTCCACAACCCCCAAGCCTTTCCAAAGGGTAATTGGCGTCCTCAGCAGACCCCAAATGAGACACATCAATATCAGCCAGTGTCCTCCAGAAAGCCCAGCATGACTGCACCATCAAATAGAAATTATGGATTTTGTCTGGGAGGAGCCGCGCTGTGCCGAGCCACAAAGAAAATGAGGTCGCCGAGGGACAAGGGAGCCACATGCACACGCGCACACACGCGCGCACACACACACAGAGTGATGTACGGTTGTGCTGTCTACTCTGAGATGTTTGTGTCAGCCAAGGGTGTGATGTTACACTTTGGTGCAAATGTTTGTCGTGACACTGTCTCTGTGGCATAATTAGAAGACAGAGAGAGAGAGTATGTGTGTGTGTTAGATGGGGGGTGTGTGTCTGAGTGATATGGCCTCATTTCACAAAAGGAAATAGCTGGCACAATACCAAAAGAATGGAAAATTATATTAATCTATTATTACAGCCTTATCGTTCTTCTAATCTTCAAGTTCTTCTCCATGGCTATTACACCCCGCATTAACAAAAAAGCTGGTTAATTGCATTATCAACACAAACGACCACGACATTATAGCTGACCTTGCATACATAATGAATTCTAAAAACAAAATTCACGTGAATCAACTATCTATAAATGATCAGACAAGCCTTTTGAAATACAGTAGTGTAGATAATATGAATTCATACTATAACAGTTACAAGACTAGTAAAGCATTTGCACTACAGTAAATAGTAGGTCTGAATTAGAATAGTGCACACACATAAAAAAAACATGTTCTTAACAGCATGATAGACCACATGCAACATGAAAACATACAGGCCACTGTCCAACTCTTCTGAAGATAAAAGATAGCAAAACCACACCGGTATTCTTTGCTGCAAACAAATGTCACCATAAAACCGACCACTAGGAGCTACTAGAGATCCACCGTTAGTCCACAGTGGCTCTCTAACTTCACATCTCAACTTGGTCTTCCACCAGACATGCTTTACTAGCTTATAACGTGTCAATTATACACTCCTGTCTACGGAATCATAGATTTAAAAAATCCCATTTAATTGAAAAGACGTGCTTTCTTGAGCCTTTTTAATTATGTCCGTTATGCCTCCACGACAACCCTGTGCCCTCGTAGAGGGGCGGAGCATCTGTTTTGATGACTTCAGAACACCATACCTACCTATTGTAGTGGAGGGAAAGATGGATTATGAACTGACACGGTAATAGCCACAAGGAGAGAACAGGTCTCTCACATAAAGACATGCAGTACACAATGCTGGAAGTCTCGGCTCCTACACTAAAGAGAGTCATTAACCAAATGTCTGTACTTCCTGAGCCTGGGAGATAAGTGTGTGTGTGTGTGTGTGTGTGTGTATGAGAGAGAAAGAAAGGGAGAGAGATGTGTATGATAAGAGAGCGAGAGGGAGAGAGACTGAGGGTGAGACAGGCTCATCTTTCTGTCTTAGAGACAACTCTAACAAAATGTAATATATTTTCTAAAACACATTTCACGTACAGGCTATGTGAAATGTGCCACATAATTCTGTATAAATGCATTTTAGTTTAATACACTAACACATATTTGTATTTTTACATATCATATAGCAGCCCCTTCCCCCTTGACCCCTGGACAGTTCATTTCCACAGCTGACGTCAGCCATATAGAAACTACATTATCATTTGTAATGCACAGTTGCACACATTAACACGCTCTTATCAAATCACAATTCCATCGAGTAACTTTCCACTGGGAGGCGTAATGTAAAAATAGCCCTTGTTATCTCATTGTCTTCCCGGAGAATTTTCCAAAATGTGAAGATCTGTAAATGTGGACCTCCCCCCACAACCACCCACACGTAACCACAGACAATATATGAACATCCAATAGGCCAGAAAAGAGGAGCACTGGGTCATTCAAACCCAATGATTTATTCATATTCATCTTTAAATCTTCTCTTGTAGTTTAATTTATCAATTACAGTAGTTTTTGGCTCAGTTACAGAGCTCCACAAGAGAAGACTGTTAAATGCCACACACAAAAAGCAACTCGTTAACAGTGGTGATTACAGAGGGTAGTTTGTTTCCTTTATCACCTGCATTTTGTCTTGGGCTTGGGGAAGGGGGGGCTATTTTATCATGAGTCATCATTTAATTTACAGCCTGTGCTTCCAGCTCAGTCACCACAGGTTATAAGAAATCAATAGCAACCAAGCGGAGGAAAAAATAATTATCTGCTAGATGGTCTGTGTGGGACCATGGCCCACTTTGTAGATGGGTAGAGACAGATGAAAAAAGTGTTTCTGCGACTGAACCTCTTATCGTCAGACTATACCCTTTACTGGATTCACGGAAGAATTTGTGACAGGTCAAAGTATTCTCATGCTTTTCTTTGTTCCTGTCTGAGCAGTATTGATTGTAATTATTCCAAAACACGTCTGTATTGTCTGCAGTGCCCAATATGAATGAATGTGCCAACTGTGTACCATCATAACTGTGGCTGTATTGTGATAATATACATGTCTTCATTGCTGATAGTTTATTAGCAAAACGTTTCTCATGAGAATGAATGAACGATAACATGAAAAATTCAGACGTGTAGATATCTACTCTCCAGACGGCTTGTCTAAACCCAAATAAATGAGTTTTCTCACCTTATCTGCGCATGGGCTTCACCCCAACCTTCCAATTCTTTGAGGAGTTGTCAATGATAAGAGGTGGGCATGGTGGGGCAAGTACTTTTCTCCCCTCCGGCCTAGCTATGAGTTATGCTAGTCCTGTGTGTTATCTTTCATTCCGAGATGAGAATAGCTGACGGGCCTCGGCAGCCATGGGCGCGTGCCTCATTTCAGAGATGCGAAGCATGCTCATGCATTTTCCCTCTAACCTTGAAAGATTAGATACTTTTCTTTATCTGGGCCTTATAGGAGGCGGCAACATGGTGAATTAGTTTACAGCAGAGATCACAGCTGAAATGTATCACGGGTGTTCAGAAGTGTGTTTTTCTGCCCATGGGAAGTTGGTTTTCAAGGGGCATAGCAAATATATAGTTGTGTTACAGCATCTCCAATAAAGAAGTTACTCATTGTGTAAAACAAAACAATGTTTGCAATACTAGTTTGAATGATGTTATTAATGTCCCAATAACCAATACTGTATGAGACAGATTTGTCATCATACTCAGAATGTCAATTAAATTAAAAGCCAGTGTGCAAATTGTAATGTATCTACAGTAAATCTTTAACCAGCTCTCAAAATAACTGACATTCAGTACAGTACATGTGATTTCTGTTACACAGCCTGCCTTAAATGATTATAGCACAGCTTAGAGGGGCAGTGACCAGGGTCGCAATATTTGTTGACCTTTGTATTTTACCAAAGTGTACAGTATGAGCAGAGATGCCATCTCTCACACATCTGTACCACATGCTTTTATGTCCTGTCTCATGCTAGCATAAACCAACATATTTTTATTTATTCAATGCATCTCATGCCACAGAATTGTCTACAGCTGTTTTGGTCAAGCGTTGTTAGTCGATTCTTACGCAAAAGCCAGCCTTGAAAGTTGGCATAGTTAGTGGAGCAGAAACTTCCTTCCTCACTTCTTCCTCCTGTCCAATGGCAAACTGCTACTGTGGGAATCTTCTATGACACAAAAAATACACGGACTATTGTATTTGTGTATTTGTGTATTTAGGGACTAGTGTTGATACGGGACACCCTAATGAATTCGGACGCATTTGAACACATTTGAGGAAACAATGGTGCATTGGATTCATTCTCATCAGCAAGCGAGACAAATGAGGCCCAAAAAATGAAAGTTTTGCTAAAAAAAGCTTTGAATGGAAGCTTTAATAGCATATAAAAGGTGTTAGATTGCAAAGGCTTCCCATGAAGAGTTGAAGTACATGTGGTCCAATGCAGTTGTGAGGCTGGCAGGCAATCACTAGACCGAGTACGAGGCCCACTAACGTGATTGCTCTTGACCTCCTCACGTCCCACCCACCCCAGGAGTATTTTGGATAACGGTTATTCCAGCTGTTGCTCTCAAAACTTGAGTATACTGTAAGCATACATCTAAAAGTTATTTAAACATATTCTATATTGTAATCTGATTTAATGGATGCTATAGTGCCACTGCACTTAGTATGAATTATCTAAAAGTACCTAGAGTAGCTGGCCTAAAGTGGTATGTTGTGAGTTACAGTATAAATGGATGAGCCATGTATGAGTGTGCATAAACAATGATAAGACCCAGTGCTGCAAGGTTAGATACAACTTTGCAGAACCGAGGTTGTACATAGTAAATAATGGCCAATTTAATAGCCTTAATAGAGGGATTTGCGGGGAATGTATCTGAGGTTGAGTAAACACTTTACACTGTGTAGCCAGCCGGAAACGTGGAGTCAAACCTAAACCTGAGCCATTTGTCTTCCCCACAATATCGGGCGAATAAGTTTCAATAGAAGGGGGAGAAAGAGAATTATAGAAAAGAAGAAATCAAAAAGAGGAAAAAGGCAATTTTAGAGAGCTGGGTCCTTGGAAAACTAATTTCAAGCCTTGGAAATCCTTTACTTACTGCGGGAATTTAATTATAACAGCTTTCCTCTGTTGCATGTGACGTTTTGGCCTACTTTGCCTCCCAAGCTCCTCCAGCGGAAGCAAATGGTCGACTGATAAGCAACTCTTGTCTTCTGTTTCACCCAAGCTATTTGGTTAATAATGGATGTGATTCCAGACAAAAGATGTCTCCGGTCTCCAGGTCCTTACTATTACTCATAGTTGTTTTTATTTATTATCTTTTTACCCCTCTACTGTCCATTCTTCATCTTTTATTTGCTCCTCTGCGAAGATGGGTTTGTCTAGGGGGCGTGGTGGGCAGCAGTGCAGCGGCGAGGGGAACGCTAGCTTGGTTTTCTGAGAGGCCGAGCCAATGCATTCCGTGCTAAGCTGGACAAAAAGGCTT
This sequence comes from Amblyopsis hoosieri, assembly GCA_027564755.1. Taxonomy (NCBI): domain Eukaryota; kingdom Metazoa; phylum Chordata; class Actinopteri; order Percopsiformes; family Amblyopsidae; genus Amblyopsis; species Amblyopsis hoosieri. The sequence goes on from JAODUE010007902.1 coordinate 27,031, forward strand.
TTAGGTCAGGGGTGTGCAGGGTGGTACCTGATCTGTGCTGGAATAACTGGGTTTTCAGTGGCGCTTTACACGCAGAGATGTTTGTCTAGGGTGTGTTATTCATTGTTTAACTGCACTGCACCTCACCAAGCACATACCGTAAGCATCGAGTAGGCCAGTAGCAGCGATGCTACAATCAGTCAATGAACATTTTGCCTTAAAGGTATAGTCATGTATAGTCAGGGATGATCAATATAGTATTTCACCTGATCTGTGCCCTAGATTATAATTAATCCATTCATTTTTACCAGGTAAAAATGTGATCACTTTTATCAGCAAGTCACTTTTGGGCACGACTCAGTACCCGGTATTTTTAGCTGGATGTTCAATACGGTAGACTACTCTGGGCTAGCCGCTATACAGTAGCATAGTAGCCATACAGGTTATAGTCCTCCGCATAACACAGCTTGTCTATTGCTTTTTAGTCCAAAATCAAATGTGTCGTTTTACACGGCAGGCAGCAGAGAATAGATGACGTATGTTGATTTAATCTTATATTTATTTTACCATGCAAAGTTTTTTTTTACCGTTTAACTGCATATTAATCGTTCACAATCCGATGTACATTGATGCCTTTAGTTTTTGGTAGTTCCTGGAGGCATCTTAAATAAAATAATGCAGATTTTAGCTCATAGAGCACCTAATCGGAAGCGATGCGTACTGTTTTACAGAATGCGGAAATTGGTTGCGCATAAAGCCTATCAGCCAAGGAAACCAAAAGGAAGTAGGGAGGGGCTTCCAAGCCGGAAAAATATTTTTGGATGCACCAAGTAAACGTCTCACAGAAACTATTTCATAGAACATAGTACTACAAATACTAAACACAAAACACAGCTATTTTCAACAACCCTATACCAAATACAAATTAGAAAATAGTTTTTGAATTTGAAATACGTATGTCAATACAATAATATACTTTTTGTCAAATATCTCCTTGCATTTTGATATCTCTATGATACTTCTACACTGCTCTGGCTCCGTAACATAAACAAAGTGTCAAACACCAACAACAACAAAACCATAACTAACATGGCCTTTAATGAGTTATCATCATCACAACACCCTAGAAACACCATGCATACAGAGTACTGTCTCATACACCAACAGGACATTACAGGCATTGTGAGGGACAGTATGCATATTGTACCATAAATAAATGTGTTGCCAGATGATGACTGTATACCCTCGCTTGAAGAAGTGCTTTGAAGGACTAGTGTTCACAGATGTGCTAGATGTCACCCACATACCCGCTTGTCTGTATGTCTACGAAAGTTGAAAGCTATAGTGGCTTAAAACTGTAACCATGGGAACATTAACTCTGCGTCATGCAAAAATGTAAAAACAGTAGTTGACAAAAGCAGAAAATGGGCTAATGATCAAACAACTTTAATAACTGATGAATTGATAACTCATGGTCTTATGATGGATGGATGCTTTGACAGATTTATCCCACAGTGAAATACACGCATGTTGTTCAACATATTTAAGCATAGCAGACATTTCTATCCAAAGTGACTTACAGTACATTACAATAAGTACTGTACATTTGTCAATAGCTGAATAGGCCACACACCAGTAGTAAGTAATAAAGAAAGCAACATTCTGTTAGAATAATGATACTGTAATGTAGCATAATGTCATCTGGAATAACATGCTGCAATACTCAGAGGTGTGGTAGGACCCAAGAGCACGAGATAACTAGAAATAACATAAACAACATAAAACGGGAACAGTCAATGACAATGGAGTGGTGAAGGTCTGAATCACGGTTGGGTTGGAAACAAAGCCTAAATACAAGTGCTATAATTTATAAGAGCAGTCGAGAAATTGTTTTTTGAAATGAGAAAGAAGATAAAGGATACATTTATCTAGTTATTATGAACTTCAGTTAGAGCGAGTGGGGTGAGTATTATGAGGTGGAGAGGTCACTGGTCGAGGTACAGAGGTAGATTATGAAGAAATAGATCTTAATATGAATTGCCCCAATCTATCCATTACATATTAGCGCTGGCTGGCCTATGGTTATGAGGACCTTGGGAACAATATTCAGCTGCTTATCGCCCCGCTTATCGAGCATGTATATATATATATATATATATATATATATATATAT
>JAODUE010007912.1:0-28003 GCA_027564755.1 Amblyopsis hoosieri
GTTGTGCCCTGGTTTTTGTTGTGGGGGGGGGGGGGGGGGGGGGTGGTGGTTTGGTTGGTGTGTTCGGCCCTGTTAATTCTAATGTTATTTAATTTTTTTTTTGCCACGATCCCCCCCCCCCCCCCCCCCCCCAGTCCCTCCACAACCATACCACCACCTTTGTGTGGCGACCAACACGCGGTGGCACAGGCGCCCGCGCTTCACTGGAGACGAGGGAACTGAGGCAGCACGGAAACTTAAGTAACAGGAGAGGTGCGCGCCAAGCCGTGGCAGATTACCATCGCCGTTGTTTGTGGTTTTACGGCCGTTCTCCAAACTCATCTCGGCCTTGCACGCCCACTGAACACGACTAGGGGCTTTTCCCCACACTATACGTCTTCGACTGTTGACTTGGTGGATTATGTGCGAGAACAGAAAGAACACTGAAGGCTAAATAACGTCCATTTTAAATGTTTTATTGCAGTAGCACACCCGACAAGCTGGCAAAGCAGACTATCGGCTTTCGAGCTGTCAGTCCGTCCATACTCATCAAGCCATTCAAAAAAAGGTTTCCAGTTCCCGACAATGGTGCATTCATTACATGAGTGAGTTACATAACACATAATGCCCATATGTTTAGCACCTTGTATCGTCCAAAGTTCAGACAGAATGTTATGACTTGATGAGGGCCACAGCATGCCTTCTCTAGTCAGCACACCTAAACGTAATAGACAGGAATGATAAAATACTACTAAAAGTAATAGCAGTGACACTAGATTGTATGCACTACACCTGTATGTTACATACGTATGACAGTTTATTAAAAATGTACACTTTTGGTCTCCTGAAACTTTTCGCCAGTTTTTAAACCCATTTGAAACTGTATTACTAGCTGTAATGTAATGGCATCAGTCCATTTCTTCCAGGAGTTGAATGGTGTCCCTGAGGTCCTCCACAACAATGTCCACATCTGCCCGTGACGTGCCCCTGCCCACACTCAGCCGTAGCGCATTAGCTGCCACCCCCGAGGGAACGCCACAGCTTAGCAGGATGTGGGACGGCCTGTTGGACACGCACCACACACACAATCACTGTGGACTAGTCCTTGACAAAAAGGATGAAATGGTACACTGCAAAATAGCTATAAAATTAAATGAAATAAAATGTTTTGGGAAAAAAACAAAACATTAAACATAAAGAAATGATTTGCTGAACTTCATTCCACTTGGATTTAACTATTGTGTGTTATTTAAGCTGAAACCACGCTGAACCTATCACAGTTGGGTATTGGGGCATTGCTTTTGAGCAGTAAATAGACAGTCCCACATGACAACGCTCACGCACCTAAATATGCACATGAACGTGTGCACACCATAAAATCACGAGCAAGAGTAGTGTGCCCTGCTAAAATAATGGCAAAACATTTAGGCTTTTACAGTATGTATGAATACACGCCCTGCCCAAAATATTGAATGAACAAACAAACAAAACAAACACCAGATCAGGCAGCAGGTTGACATCTATCTATTGACATCTACAGTGGAGCTGAGAAAGTGAATATGTCTCTCTTTACCTATCTCCGCTGTCTGAGTGGCAGGCTGCACCAACACTGGCCAAAAGCCTTGTACAGGTGGACAACACCTTCTGACCTGAGGCGGGAGAGCGAGGGATTAATCATTCAGAGCATCTGTAGTTCACAAGCGGCTGCAGCGCGGGTCACAACCTGCCTGTGGGAGGCATGTGTGTAGGGTTAGACGGCACTGTCAAACAGCGGGTGACGATCCCAAGCCCAGGGGGCAGGAACGTGACAAGGTCTGTCCTTATAGGCAAGTCTTGCCAACTTGGACCATGTCCACACGTACACTGCTACATTTGAAATTGTATAGAATCGCAAGTCAAATCTGATGAGCAAACTTTTTAAATTACGATACCGTAATTTAGAGAATCGGAACAGTATCGCAAACTGAAATATGGCGATACTCAGGTGTATCGATGTTTTCTTAGACCCCTAATACAGATACGCCTTCTGAAAAGTATGTTTGTGTCTGTAGTGTCTCTGACCGTGAGCTCACCTTGTAGTCTGGGGCCCAGGATGGAGACGTTGCAGGTGTTGGGGAGGGTCTCGGAGCCAGGGAAGTGGCTGTTGAAGTGGATCTTCTTCTCCCCGAAGACAGACTAAAGAATAATATCAAAACGCTTAAAAAAAAAGGATCTTTGTGATCATTCTCCCGTCTGCCACTAGATGTTGCACTAGAGCAGAGGTTCCCAAAGTGGGGGATCGCAAGACTAAGCGGATGGGGGTCATAAGATAATTTAAAATAACATTTTTAAATGATCAGAAATACCATATTATACCCATAAGTGTTAGGTAGTTAGTTCTGCTACTAGAAAACCGTTGATTGCTGCTAAATTCATGTTTAAAATATTGCTCCTATATTCACGTTTAAAATATTGTATAGAGAACCTTTAATCCTTCATCAACACAACAGTATCATGGCATGTTTGGTTGACTGACTGCAGGTTGTTGATGTGTCATGTCAGCAACACAGCTGTGGTAGGTTAGGGTAACATGCAATATTGAAAGTAGTGGTAATGACTAAGTGAGCAATTTGAGTATGTCTATGGGGTCAAGTCAATATTATTTATATATGGGGTAATCTAATAACCAATAACTATAGTCAGTGGGGTGACATATCAGATTTAAACATATTCCCACATTATATTTAGTAGGGATTTAATTCCCTAGCAATGGAAATTCACTTACCGTAAGACGTTCTTCCAAGTAAACCCTGGTGTTACGCATATGATTTTCATAATCTGACAGATTGGCAGTCACCAACTCTGCAGCCTAGTAGAGACATAATTTCTCAGAATCACAAAACTATGTAATTTGGAAGAAATATAGAATTCCAAATCCACGCATATTTGAATAATTCAATACGAGCAGTTATGTGCAAAGTTCACAACATATTTTGAGAGTTTAGTCAATTTTGGTATTCAAACCAGCATATACAAGTATATTAGTATTATAAAACATAATTTTAAGGGCAAGGTATATTGTGCATATCTCGTAAAATGTCTAAGCAGAGTAAGCACTGCCTCTGTCTAGAAATTAACAAATTTGAGCAGAATCACTTCATATTAGGAAACAGATACAATGAACACACCTGAAAAGTATAACCCACTATAACCGGAGTACAGGCATGAGTCTTTATTAACAGTAAGTGTTGCTCCCCCAGTGGCCACAATGTGCACACCACCTTTGTTCTTTTTTTGTGTGTGTGCATGTATTGGAGGGATATGTATCCTGCAGGGTAAATGTCAATAATTTTATCTGTGATGTACTATCATTATAGGTATTTCAATATTGTAAGATGATGTAAGTAATATCTGTATAGATATTGAGATAGTAGTTTAGCTATTTAAAATAAAATCTGCTAACTGACTAACAGACTGACCAACCTTGTGAAAAAGCACATGTGCTACACTCTATAGACAGTAGGTGGCGGTAATGCATGTGCAGCATCCCCCACAGGAGGTGATCTCTTCATACCCATAAGGGTCTTGGCCTATATGGCGTTGGCTCAGGCCCGTGGCCATCTGAACTTAACAGTTGGTTTCCCACATTTGCCTAGTTTGTAAATATGATTTGGATGGTCACATACCTTACCCAGGCCAGCAATCATTGGTGTGTTCTCTGTACTATAAAATAATAATAATAATAAAAATTATTATAATAATATGAATGTCAACAAAACATTGGTGACATATTATCTTTCTCTGACTATTGATAAACGCTAATCAATATACCCTGGTCTGAAGTTCCTCTCTTGTCCCCCTCCAAACAACATTGGGTACAGCGGTGTTTCAGTTCCCGGGCCATTCACATACAAGGCTCCAATCCGGGGAGCGTAAAACTAGAAATGTAAAAAAACATAATAAAAAAGATAAAAACGTTCTACTTTTATTCAAAGCATTTCGGCCCTGTACTTGTGTCCGACCTTGTCCTGACCTTGTGTCCCACAATTGTAAGGTAATCCACTTCAAGGTCACATGCATCGACTCGGACCTTCCCTAAAGCCTGGGCAGCGTCAGTGTGCAGGAGGATTCTGGGATGCCGGCGTTCTTTGTTGATCAGTTTGATTCTCTGGCAGATGTCTCGGATTGGCTAAAGAGAGGAGACCAATTCTGCGTTCAAAATAGCTTCTGTTTACTCAAATGATGTCAAGAGTGATGAACTGATCAACTTATGCACAGGGACCACGACAGATGTAATACCTTAAAATAAACAACACGACTTTATAGACTTAACTAGCAGAGTTAACTAAACGTAACAAATCTCTGGCCTGTGTCACTCTTATCCATATAGCTAATCAAGTTTGGACATGTAAAACAAAACAAAAACAACAACAAAAGAAATACTGAAACGGACTGTTCGGCATGAAGGGAGAAAGGTCAGTCCAAAACCAAAACCGACTTAAGATACGGTGCCTCCCATTCTCTTCACCCACCATAAGGACGCCTGTCTCATTGTTGGCGAGCATGATGGAGATGAGACACGTGGTGGGGCGCACAGCTGCAACGACATCCTCCACCTCCACATAGGCCGTCGCCTTGGAAACAGGGACACACGTCACCTCTGTGACACACAACGATCAGTCAGCAAATGCTCATTTGCGTACAACATAGATGGTACTCAGTAATGCCGAAATCGAACAAGCGTAAGTCGCGTGGCGTGAGACTTCATGAATAATAAGTCAAATTGACCTTGCTGTAGTTGCCTATAACTGGTCTTATAAAGACAGTCATGTTGAAATGGATTTGTAGAACTAGCAGACTAGTAGCTCACTAGTTTCTCTTCCATTATTTCATTTGATAGTTAATTAAAACGTGCAGAGCAATTACAGATGGTTTGAAAACACTTATATTATGGCACAACAAAGTAATCTCTATTTCAAGTTAAACAAAACAAGGTGTCAAGAAGCAGCACGTCTGACCTGCCTTGCCGTTCTTCAGCAGATGTTCCGCCACCAGCTTGATGGAGTCATGCTCCACGTTGGAGATGATGAGGTGAGGGAGGCCTACACTCCTCTCCTGGTAATGGATCTGCCCCTTGTTTTGCTCCGCACCACTGCAGCTCCTCCAGAAGTGCTCCACAGCCGTGTGGAACACCAGGTTATTGGACTGAAGGAAGGTTATCCTGGCGTTACAATTAGCTCTCAAACCTTTCAGCTCGCGACCCCCACACAATAACAGTGCCAGAGACCTGTGACGCTATCCCCAGAGGTGGTAGAAACGTTAACAGCCATAATGTTACTTTATAGTATTTTATCACAGGTTAGTAGCAGAATACGTCAAAGTAATGTATACATTGTGCTATTACTAACAATTATGGGTAAAATATGTTATTTCTAATCATTAAAAAATGTTAATTTCCGAAAAACATCTTGGAACCCCCGATGCTGTGTTGCGCGACCCGAGCCCCCACTGATTTAAAAGTGTTGCAAGGAGCAGGTAGGGGTCAGGTGTCTTGCTCAAAGGTGGGCCACCTCCGGAGCTCAAACCAACAACCTTCCGGCTGGGAGTCCAACACCCAGACCTCTAGACTATCTTTAACTGGAAACACTGGTGTTTAATGTATAGTCCACACATACACAAGTATTGTCTAAATTATGTAGCTTTTTCAATGCGTTTTGGCCTTTCATCCACACACAAACTGTGTTTAAGATCACTGAAGATGATCTACACAGATCTACAATCTGCCTCACGTTAATTGGTGATGTACAGACATACACTGTGTGTTGCTAGTTTCATTCCAAGTATTTGTAAAATTAATCTGTGTGTTTGAATGCTTCATGGATCTAGTGTATGTACTGAATGCATGGTTCTACTTTCTGACCACTGGTTAGCTCTCCTTCTCTGAGGCCGCTCTCATTGGGCAACGTGTGTTGGTGTATATATGTATTTAGAATGGAAATATGCATTTATAATCATTTCCATGCAATTTAGCTTGGTCTCATCGGACTACTATTTAAATTGAGTGTTAATCAGGTCATGGTGTGTTGGCTGGGGATCTGTCGGTATGTGCTGTGAGTTAAGATTAAAGAGCTGTTTTTACCCATACTGCTGTGTGATTTACAGGACTCCACCTAAGCGGAACTGCATTGGTCATTCTTAAAGTGGGGTTATCCATCTACCCTACATTTTTATCAAATCTGCGATTTGCAAAACTGAAATGTTCTTGAGAGTGCTTGTGATTTGTTTTTAAATGTGTGGAATAGGTGTGGTCTAGGTGTACACTCGCTAAGGGATATCTACAGAGTAATGTGACTCACCTCAGTTCCACCTGAGGTGAAAATAATGTCTTCTGCTTTAGCACCAATCATTCTGGCCACATTCTCTCTAGACCTATTGATGATCGCCTTGGCATTGGCACCTACAATTAATATATATTTAATACAATGTCGTAAAATAATAAATGTATTACATTTTTTTATAAAAATGTTTTTAAATAAAATACAGTATGAGTGTCCCAGCTTGGCCTACACATAATACCATACAGTGCTATGGTTAATACAGAGTGTGGTGTAAATTACGTTTGTTATTAAATAAGACACTTGAAAGGCACACTCCTTGATTGTGCGATCCAGGGGCCTCATTTAGAAAGGTTTGCTATATGCACAAAAAAGTTGCGTTAACTGTTAGTTAACTGGGATTTAGAGAAATATTTGTAGGTGGAAAAAGATGCGATCGTGGAATTATGTAAAAAGTAGTTTTCCGAAAAGTAGGCTTTCAAATCACTCTCGTGTGAATCCCGCTCGCAACCAGGTGTTACCATGGTGTTAGAGCCTTGTTTAAAAGTTCTGTGCCGCTTTAAAGTTCTGTGCCTTGACCGCCAAGGACGTCCTAGACACAACTCAAGGAGTGTGCATTTAGTTATACTGTAAATGCAGGAGCTTCAACCATGCATTCTCCTTCTCTCAGAGTTTCCTCACCTGCCACATAGTTACTGCTGGGGTTTCCCCATGCCTCCCGCAAGGCTTCGGAAATGGCCTCAATCACATCCGGATCCAGAGGGGTCGTGGCATTGTAGTCCATGTAGATCCTGCATGGAATCATACAGGTGAACTACAAATAGATCTTGGCGGGTCTGATTATCTGTCAGCAAACAATCAACTATTTTCTTTACTTTTATACGTTTGAAATGTATTTGATAATAATGCTTTTCACAAAATGCTAAATATCATGTGAAAACACTAATGCTGAAATGCTGAGTGCTGAAGTGGCGTTCAAGACCTGTCTACATTACATTACTTGACAGGAGGAGTATTTTTGATTGAGATGCATGACGACATGCTACGTAATTGATTTACCAAATCTGACATTGAACTCATCACACAAATCTGGCTTTCTGCAGGACCTGTTAAGTACGTAATATATGATTACTGCTTAAAATAAATAATAAATAAAACACTGCACTAGAGTCATGCCGGAATTAAGTATAGAGACGTGTGTGAGTGGCAATGCTAACAGCCAATTAAATTCTACTACCCAACTTCCTGATAGTGCAGACATCATGCATGTATTCATCGTTTTAGTTTGTGTTTATTTACCAAATCTTTTGAATTGAAACGTATCTAGTTTCTAAAATGTATATTCCTGCCTTAGTCAAATGTTTAATAGGATGTACGGTACCAGTCAAAAGATTGGACACACCTTCTCATTCAATGGTTTTTCTAAACCTGAATATGTTTTATATTTTAGATTCTTCAAATTAGCCACCTTTTGCTTTGATGCACACTCTTGGCATTCTCTCACTCAGCTTCATATTCAGGTTTATTTCACACTTTTTTGTTTACTAAATAATTCCATATGTGTTCCTTCATAGTTTTGATGTCTTCACCAATAATCTACACAGTAGAAGATTATGAAAATAAATAAAGAAAAACCATTGAATGGTTGAGTGTGAGTGGTACTGTATATATCAGCCGGATGTTGTATATCCATCTTTATATTTGCCTATTTACAATGAAAGATGTCCTTGAGTGTTTTGAAAGGCATCCTGAAATAAAATGTATTATTATTATTATTATTATTATTATTATTATTATTTGTAGTAGTAGTAGTAGTAGCAGTGTTAATAATAAAAACATTATTATTATTATTATTATTATAAGAGTCTATGTATCAGACATTCAGCACAAGTGGCTTATGTGACAAACAGTAGTACAGATAAATGTACTAGCAGGTTATCTATACAATGAAGGGTACCTGTCAACATTCATCTGTGAGCTGGGGCTCTTTGGCAAGGGACAACCTGGGTGATCAGCCATAATAATCTAAGAAAAAACATAAAACATACAAACATTACAAAGGCACTGGCGGCTGCTATGGCTCAAACATAATTATACTAGTAGCAAGGTTATAAAGTTTTGCCCCATAAATTCACGTTTAGGACACTGTGAAATATTACACATATATAGTAATTTATGTGAAATATTTGTCAACTGCAAGCCGAGATGGGCTAATTTAATGAGATGGTGCATCCAGCACAGTTATCATCTTTCAAGACGTAATGTAGATTTATATAACCTGCAGATAAACTATAATTTAGGATTTATAAAGTAAATACTTGTGTATTCAGATAAACAGTATGTTATCTACAGGTCATATACTGTATTAGCTATTTAAATGAAGATTATTTGAATAATAGATTGTTTAGGTGCAATATTTAGCCAATACTGTAGTGGTAGATGGGTACCTGTATGTAACCCTTCATGCACCATATGGTGTACAAATGCTGCCTGCCTGGTACCAAAGCTGAAGTAGTTAGTAACTACGTGTAGAAAAACTTTGGCTTTTCAGAAATATTGGAGTTATTATATATATATACTATATTAATATGTGAGCTAGAATCTAAGGAACCGCAGTCGACTACCGTACAGCTAAAGTTGAGTACTTACAGTACCGATTAGCTAGTAGGCTAGCCAAAGATACTCGTGCTAATCGGGAGTTAACGTTGTTATTTTCCGCGAAATAAATGTCCCACAAGTAACGTCAGAGCTGTACTATAATGGGATTCCTGTTCATCTTTTGTTATAATGGCCAAAATTCATGATACCTTTTCTGATTCTTCACCTCTCTTATCTGTCTCAGCAGCACCATGCTACATGCTACATGCACACAGGCATACAAACAGCTGAATGTAACGGGTTGCCAGATCAGCTATAGAGAACACGCAAACTAAGAATTGAATAGGAGCATCCGAGCAAAGCCGCAAATATTTTGTTTTCGTGTGGATTAAAATATACCCGTATTCGATGGCTTGTTTTATATGCCTATATAATGTAGTATCTGCCTCGGCAGATAATCAATTATCATTATCGTGATGTATTCTGATGTTAAAGCCTAAATAAAAAACAAATTAATAGTTTGTCTAACTTCTGAAGAAGCTAGCTAGCGAACTGCATCACATGCTCCTCCTAAATTGCAATTGATAGGCTACAGTGAAAGTATCTTCCCCTGTCTCTTATCGTAATCCATTCTCTCTCCCCCTTCACAACTCAGACATTCTCCCATGTTCTGCTCATTCTGTCTATACCACGTTGGTTTAGTCATCTCAATCTATTATTTATGTCTCGTCTAACTCAACCCTATGAGCCCAAGTATAGTCTCGTCTCACAGAGCCATCCTTTCCTTACGTCCAGCACAGAGTTGCTTGCTTATGTGACGTAGTGCTAATGGAAAGCAACCAAGTCTAGAAAGTAGAAGTTTTTCAAACGTCCTCATCGTCTGACACTAGGGGTCGTCACGTTGAAGCCACTACTACTACTCAACTAATCAGCCTGGTGTGCTGCAAGAAGCATGCTGCTAGACAGAGTATAGTCTACTACTAGAACTTTATAAGGGTGTGACTATCTCTCCTTTTAGTAAAAGGAGCAACTCAACAGCCCACAGACACAGTAAACTAGAGCCAAAGTCACAATGATACGTGAAAACTGCTTAAACGTTTTAAGATTGATCTTATAAAAAAATAAATAAAAAAATAAAAAGTGTTCCCCCCTCTTTACTCCAAGGGTGCCATGTTTAGAGTGCATGTTAGAGTCTTCAGTTGTGGGATTCTCAGTGTCCTTGCCACAGCAGAGTCCTATAACATCTGCTTAGCTTTCATATTTAACCACAATAACTGACAGCTGTATCACAGTGGGCTACTGGTATGGTGGGCATATGCTACACACAGTATGCAAAATATTATATAATTAGAGTTACACTGATCAATTGAGTACTGCTAATACCTGAACACCCGAGATGATCTAGTTAAAGGCGGTGTTCACCAGTTTGTTTTTGGATATCGTTTTGGCTTTTAATAAATTTGTTTATAAATCTGGATTCCAGGGCATGCACAAAACAATGTTTTGTAAATGTATCCCCCATATATAGTATATATTTACATAGCACAAGTTACACAGCTTGTGTTGCATATTTCCAGGTTTATTTATTATAGGACAATGTGTTTAGTGTGTACACAAACATTTGATGCTTAACTCCAAATAGAGACAATGACTGAACTACTGGTCATTTAATATTTTATAAATGGTTACAGCTTTATAATACACTGTTCACAGCAATCAGGTTTATATACAATGCAAAATGAAATGAGAGAAACATTTTGTGGTTCAGTTCTACAAGTTTTCTGATTAGTGAAAGCACAAACAATCACGGTTCTTCTGTGAAAGGGGAAATATTAGTTTCTAGGCTGTCAGACCATCAAGGGTAGATGTTGCCAGATATTTAAATAAAAGCTTTATTGTCATTGTCTAAAAGAAGCACTCTCAAATTGGGCAACCGTGACTGTTCTTTAAGAATCCATTATCCATTGACATGTTAGTTAACAGGAGAACTACACCCATTACTGTATGTTATTCCCTGAAATGATTTACAATAAACAAGGGACCAGGCAGTTGCACCAGTAGGTCAACACAACCTGTCTAGAACAGTTTTTATTATAATAGCGATTTACATTCAATGTGAAACTTCTTTGTTGTACAATACTAAGCCACATGTAACAAAAATGTAAATGTTCAATCTAGGCAAATTAACTTGTACAGGTCATAGGTCCAACATAAACAAATATAGTTTAAGATCTGGTGACTGGTGGTGGTGCTTATAGGGCCAACAATATGCAGTATATTATTTTACTTGATAGGGTGGCTAGGGATATCAGTGTTTGACACAATGGTGTATTGTAAGATCATTCCTCAAAGACGAAAACATACGATAACATATATTTTGATTTCAACTGAGAAGCTCTGAGATACCTTAAGTGTCATTTTGTTTAAGGGCTAAATAATTGCGTAAACATACATTCTGACACATACAACTGACAACCATTGTATTAATGCATGTAAAATGAATTCAATCAGAAATGCCTACAGCATAACAAGACAAAATTAAATATTTACCTATAGCATGGTTCAGCAGGTAACACTACCAAATAAAAAACGATCAATCCTGAACAAAACCGGAGGAAATGTATGATCTATGAACAGTTTTATTTCCATCCTCTAAGTGCAATGTTTTTACCACACCAGTCTTTCTGCTCAGAATGCACTAGGTTGGTTGACCTAAGGCATCTTCATCAATCCAACTAAATTAACTCAACACGTCATATTGTTGTAACACAAAAAACCCACACTGCAGTCACTGGCTGGAATTGACACATTGGAATTGACAGATTACTGTTTAAGATACTGTGACAGGTTAAACTAAAATAAAGCAAAACAATAAAGGTACTAAGATACAGTATCGCTCACACATGAAAATGCAATTACATCAATAGTAATCTTCAAACTTATTTTTCTCATCATTGATTTGTAAGGCTAACATGATTAAATATGCAACAGTGTTTGTATGTACTGTACACACAGTATGTGTAAACATGAAGTATACTGTTATCTTTATGAAATATGCTTATTGTGTGCCAATTAATGTCCCCATGGGAATTGTCCTCAAGAAAGCATTATATTATGACAGACTAGTAACATATCCTTAACATAAATTAAACATTTGCATATTTTATGAACACATTCATTTGGTATGATGTTATCGTTGAGAGTTTAGACAGTGATATATCAGCAGCACAAATGTTGATTCAAAGCAAATGCAGACATACTATGCAGTATGTTTGAAAGAGAGGCACTACATATAATATACATATTCAGAAACCCAGCTTCTTTTTGTGTTGTACATACAAACAAACAAACAAACAAAACTGTTAACAGAACTGTACATGGAAGCTTTGTGCACCTGATAATGAACAGAGCTCCAATATAAACATCCAACTTTATATTGGAAGATGTCTTCGAGTTGAGCTGAAGTTGTGTTTTGATCATTCTTATGTTTAGTAGGGACAGTAAAATTCAAGTAATCTTCACCGCATTGTTATGGTAGTAATAACTATGTAGGGGCGAGGTTAACTTATCAAAATGTTAAAGGAACTCATTAAAAAGTGCAGTGTGCAGAAATTGCACTGTACTACTACTTTAGAAATATAAACGTCTTTGTAAATAAATACATGCACAAATAAATAATAAAGCTGTTAAATATCTAAATATATCACATATTAATATAAATAAAATTTAGGGAGTGAGATTAATTTGGGGAAAGTTCATATGGTTGTACTTAATTAATAAATCTCTGACAGTGAATAACCTCAACGTTTCTATGAATAGCTAACATGATATGGCTTTATCAAAAACACTAGAGATACATTTCATATTTTCATTAATGACATTCCACTCTCTTGCCCATTTCTAAAATTGCTGTGTGTGCTAATATTTCCCTAAGGTTCATGAATATTTAAAAGCAAACACATTATCAGAATCCATAAAAAGCTTTTGAGTACCACATCTGAGCTAGAAAATGAAAAACACAGATTTTTATTAAAAAACAACTTTGTGTATTCTAAATACAGTGTGTTTATGCAAACCATTTAAATCATTGTGTGTAGTTGTAGTATCCTGCACTAAAGTATATTAGCTGACAGCTGAGATTAACCTCGAGATGGCAGGTTTTGGGACTGAGTACTGAAGCCATGTTTTATTTTATTTATCTATTTTGTTTGTTGTTTTGATTTATTTTAAAAGGAGCATGTAAAGCCTGATGTGTCACAGACAACAACTACATTACCTTACATATGAAATCTAGAATAAAGGACTTGTTCCTATTGCTCGCCTCCCCGGGTGTGAACCCACAGGTTCCAGTACAGTGTGAACTGCTAAAGGGGTTCCCATGACCTCCGAGACGCACACAGCAGCGAAGGTCTGACACAAACAGGGAGGAGAAGGGGGTGTCTGGGAGGTTGGTGGGTGGTCTGGTCTCGGAAAGGGGGGGGAGGAGGCATGAGGTCAAGGTTGGAAGAGGGGCGGGGCTGGAGAAACGACGGGAGGGGAAAGGGGGGCCTACATATGTACAGTGTAATAGTCCTTGTGTTCCACCTCGTTCTCACACAGATCTTGTTCAGTGTCTTGGCTCACATCCTCATCTGTCCAGCTCTTCTCCTGGAGAGCTTTGACCTGTGAAACGGAGGAGACAGAAGGAGAAAATATTCCAGTTTTCCTCACGCATCTTCCAAACTGCGGAGCAATAGGGTGAGGAAGCGTGTGGCTCACGCACGTGTTGTTGTATGCAGCCTATCTAAAGTAGAGGTTGGATTCCATTGAATTGAGTATACTGGACTTAGCAAATGAAGATTCAAGTGTTTCACAAAAAATATTCATACTATAATTTCCAACAGGACATTATATGGTAGAAAAACCATGAAACCACTCATCCTAACAACTAACAATAAATAATAATAAACATAAACTGCCAAAAAACATACAACTTACAAAAAAACATATATTTAAAATAAAAATAAATAATAATAAATTACATTATTTGCTTTTTGCACTGGTAGCTAGGGTTGATAATTGATTAAAAGTGTATTCATTCATTGATTAAAATGTAATTCATTAATTGATTAAAATGTAATTCATTAATTGATTAACATTTCTCGTCTGAATATTATTACTAATAGAAGCAAAAAAGGGTAGATGCAATAACATGTCATACATGTCATAATTTGGGATGCACCGATCGATCGGCAGGAGATCAGAATCAGAGGATTTCCACTCAAATTAATACGAGATCTGTGGTAGTCCGATTTTCTGTCGATTGATCATTGTCAATCGTTGTCAATTAAATGGCTTAATACAATTGGTATCGGTATCTTGTTAATTTTGCGGACTGAAAATCGTCCAAAGAATTAAAACCAGATCGATGCATCACTCATCATAACGTCACAATGTCATAAATACATCATATAGACATAAACCAATGAGCAAATAAACAAAATATAACATCAATTAATTCTAGGAGTAATTGTGGCTCCTATCCTCCACCATAGTAACGCTCGGCTGGGTGGTGGTGGGTGGCGGTTGGCTTCACCTGATGGTCCCGGCAAGGAGGGGGTTGAACGCGTACAGCCAGTCGTGCATGTCCTTGTTACTGGCAGCCTGGAGCAGGATGCCACGATGGTCCGTGCACACGGCAAACGTGTTTGGCGTCTGTTGTGAACACGCATGCACACGCACACGCACATGCACACGCACACGCGCACACACGTACTTACATTAGGACACCAGAAAACCATGTATTTTAATTAGGGATGTTCGATGCGATTACAATTTTATCGCACACTTTACGTAATTAATTGTGATTAATAAATCATTATTACAGTAATAATATACTGTAGTATTAATAATAAACTGTAATAATATTGTACTGTAATAATGATAATGATTTACTACTATGGTATATTATTATTATTATTATTATTATTATTATTACAGTATATTACAGTGTATAATTAATACAGTATATTATTACTACAGTGTATAATTACTACAGTAAATATATGATTATTATTACAGATTGTTAGTGCAGTTAGAGCTTAAGATATCAGTCAGGGCCCGACGGGGTCAGGTCGGGTCGGGCCGTTTTCATTCATAATTAACGTTTAAAACATTAGAATGACTCCAGTTCATGCCTAATAACCTATCCTACAATATAAGATGCAGGTTGCATCTCTGCTTTGTTTATCATTTCTATGACAACTAGCGTGTTATTTCCTTAGCTCCTGGCTCAACATCGTAGCGAAAACAAAGTTTCTCTTCTCTTTTTATCAGCTTTTTATCCAGCAAGCTGTTCAATATACCATTTAGTACCAAATGAGTCAGCAGCACTATCTAGATTTCAGCGCCATCTGATACGCTCGGCGATGCGGACACCGCCTGGAAAAGTTGTAAAAACATATTGGGCTGTAATTGAGTTCGGACTTCAGAAAGCCAAATACATGTGCGGGACCGGTTCGAGCTCGGACAGAATTGTTTCGGACTTGCCCCGTGTCGGGTTCAACTTTTCAGGACGATAAAAGCTCTAACTGCAGTATATTATTATTACAGTATACTGTATTATTTGTACTATAGTATATTATTACAATATAATATTATTACTACAGTAAATTATAAGTATTACTACAGTAAATTATAATTATTACTACAGTATATTATTATTACAGTATATTACTACTTTATATTATTATTACTACAGTATATTACTAAAGTATATTATTATTACAGTATATTACTACATTATATTATTATTACAGTATATTACTACAGTATATTATTATTAACATTCTATTAGTATTACAGTATATTATAACAGTATATCATAATTACACTATCTTAATATTACAGTATATTATAAAAGTATATCATAATTACACTATCTTAATATTACAGTATATTATAACAGTATATCATATTTACACTATCTTAATATTACAGTATATTATAACAGTATATCATAATTGCAGTATATTATTACTACAGTATTATAAAAGTATATCATAATACAGTATATTATTACTACAGTATATCATAATTACACTATCTTAATATTACAGTATATTATAACAGTATATCATAATACAGTATATTATTGCTACAGTATTATAAAAGTACATCATAATACAGTATATTATTACTACAGTATTATAACAGTATATCATAATACAGTATATTATTATTACAGTATATCATAATTACACTATCTTAATATTACAGTATATTATAACAGTATATCATATTTACACTATCTTAATATTACAGTATTATAAAAGTATATCATAATACAGTATATTATTACTACAGTATTATAAAAGTATATTATAATACAGTATATTATTACTAGAGTATATCATAATTACATCATATTAGCATTAGAGTACCTTCAGCATGGCCTGCTGGTCTTCGCTGTACTCCACGCGGGCCGTGGAGAGGTTGAGGATGGCCCGCTCCACCGTGTCGCGCTCCGTGTTGTAGATGTAGACATACGGCCGTCGCACCACCACGTAGCGCCTCACGAACACGTTGGTCTGGGGCTCCAGGAAGTGCAGGTAGCCCTTCTTCGACACGATGGGGCTGGAGCAGAGCCATGGAAATAACAGAGTTACGCCAACGGACGTTCCAATTTGTCAACGGTCACATGGTTCATGGAGAGGCAAAACCTATGGCAAAATAGTTCCCGGAAGTGCTCGGTGGGCAATTTGAATGTATATACAGATATAGAAGTTCATTTTTTTGTATTTAGTAGTCAATAAATGCACCGATTTACATTTAAAATAGAATGTATAGTGTACTTTAAGTATTGAGGCTAACTTCCGAGAACTATTTTGAGGCTCCACGAGCCGCCATTGCTGTGAGAAAACAGTTAACTGGAGTGAACGGAAATGGCGCGACTCTCTCTTTACATGGCTCTGGGTCAGAGGGATAGAATAATAACAAAGATGGAGCACTGTAATGTAACTGTGCCAACACCGCTCACTACAGCAATGCCCGATAGGCTTCGCAATACGTTTCAATGTAGGGATGGAGCATCTGAGGGAGTTTTTTTTTTTTGAGCTGGAAGTTAGCACGTGTTCTTGAGAATGACAGACAATGCATTTAAAGGTACAGTATATTCAGCTAATGCAAGCTAAAGGTAAGCTAATACACTTTTTGTCAAATTCCACAAATATCTCCTCGCATTCCACTATCTTACCGTTCTCTGTACGTGTTGAAAAAATTATCTGATACTTCTACACAGCCCTGGCTCCGTAAATAGTAACATAAACAAAGTGGCAAACACCGCTCACATCAACAAAGCCGTAGCACTACGCTTTGCTTCACAATGCGTTTCGACGTGTGAGGCGCCGGCACTTTGGACCACTCAGCAATGACGGACCCTGCCTGACGGAATGACGGACCCTGCCTTTAAATCCCATGATCGCTCGATAACCAACTCTCTTACCATTAGCTGTCCCTACAGATGGAGCTAAAACGGACATACTCACCTCACTCGGATCTCCTGGATGTCCGGGACAAACCTGCGGGCCCTCTGCCTGGGCCCGGGGGCTTCGTTGGCTGACCCTCCCTCAGGCTGGACCTCGGGCCCCGGGCTGACGGCATGGGAGCGAGGCGTGGGGGGTCTATGGAGCGCACAGGGACTTTAGCTAACGCCGTTAAAACACGCACACACTCTCACACGCACTCTAGCAAACACGCACGCACTCACACACGCATGCACACACACGCACTCTAGCAAACACGCACACACACTGTACACGCACACGCATGCACACACATGCACACACGCAGCAATATACTATATATAATGAGGGGTGGGAAACAAAATGACCTGAGGTCGGCGTTGCCGTAGAAACCGTCCACCAGGGAAGGGCACGTCGAGGAGGCTGTGATGGTGTCAAGGGCGGAGACGGACGGGGAGTCTCTCAGCAGCGTGACGGACATCTCTGAGATCTACACACACACACACGCACACACACACACACACACACACACACAGGTGTCTTCTAAGAAAACAACAGCGTCAGCTTGCTACAGTTTGCCTCCGCAGCTAGTTCTGTCTGGAACTCCTCGATTCAAAAGCGTTGGTCATAAAGTCAGCGCCAATACATTTAAATCAAGCCTCGTTACCTACGGTGGGACCTCTCACCCAATCAGAATGTGTAAAACCAGCTGATTGGCCCGATTGTTTTCCACACGGACGACGAGCGCTTTTGCACTGAGGGGTTCCACCAGACTGGTCGCAAGATCAGGCTGAGATCACCACATCGTGCATGCGACGGTCAAAGGTCAAGGGTCAAGCCGTACCTTGCTCTCGCTGGCGCTGACACACACGTGGCTGTGCTCTCTGGTGAAGGAGTGCATGAGCAACCGCAAGCACTGGGAGGAAAAGTGGTGAACGTACGGTTACGCACAGTATCGTCATGCTGTGTTAGAAACACTGCCATTAAAGCTCCCCTGCAGTCAAAATCTACATTTTGGGGAT
Organism: Amblyopsis hoosieri; assembly: GCA_027564755.1. NCBI lineage: Eukaryota > Metazoa > Chordata > Actinopteri > Percopsiformes > Amblyopsidae > Amblyopsis > Amblyopsis hoosieri. Next base: position 18,415 of record JAODUE010007912.1, read on the forward strand.
TTTGCATAGTTTTTGTACAGTAGCCTAACACATTACGCACTGTGAAGTGTTAAAAAAAATAGGCTAAATATGCTAAAGCTACGATATTACCCCCGGAAACGCTGGATGGGGTCATTTACTTACCGCATATTCGTTGCGTCACTCTTATTTTGAGTTTGGCTACTTCCCTCCCCTAAACAAGAGCTCCGTACCAGGCAGTACGACTGCCGACATCTTGGATGCGAGTACCGGTACTTGTAAACATATTCATAACTTACCCTTCACTGACATGCTGCTGTCCGTGTGTGTGTGTGTGTGTGTGTGCGGCTGTGCCCCATACTAATGTATCAACAAGAGACGCTGTAGCTACGCTGGGGGGTGACGTTCACTCACAGCCAATCATAGCGTTCCCACATGAATACAACATGACACGCCCAATGACACTGACTTGAAACAGACAGTGAGAGCTACACGCTAGTTAGAAACAATGATTTAAAAAGTTTATTGACATGTTTCTAAGGTGAAAACAAACCGTTTTAGAGATCAGGAATGCTTTGAAAACGGCAATACGATGACTGCAAATACCCCTTTAACATTTCTAGCGTTTCCTCTATCTCCCGAGGAGCCAATTTCATCATTGTAAAACGCTCCTCGAGTGTTTTAGCGTTTCCTCATTTCCATGAGGTATTCGGTACAAAATGGCCGACCTTGGCAGCTAGCTCCCTCTGCCGCTCTGTTGTGAAGTCAGCACTGGGACTGCTGTCCTGGCGAGCTTCGGGGGTTGGCTGAGGGGTCTCGGCCATTTCCTCAGCGATAGAGGACAACAGCGCCTCCTGGCTCATAAGCAGGGTGGACTCCAGCTTCTCTTTCAGCAGCAGGTAGTGTCTGGTCTTCTCCACCTGAGAGAAGAACGAGGAATGCAACACGTTGCCCCAAAGTCGCAGCAGAAACTCACCTCACCTGAACTAACTCACATTCAGGCTAATGGACTTTTTTATTGGTATTATTATAGTTTTATAGTTGTTATTGTTGTTGGTATTGTTAATCATCTAAAGGTGTCAAGCCACGCTGGTCTGCTATTGCTATAACAGTTTATCTTTGTCGGAAGCGTATCTTCGGAAGTCGGAAGTTCGTGGGGCTCCTCAGCATACACACGTATGTGAGTGTCTATCATCTAACAGACCTGCAGCAGCACAATCACACAGCAAGCAAAACAACGCAACAACACAACCTACAACGTACACACATTACAGAAGAGAAGGCCAACACTGTGCCTGGCCCAAGCATACTACCAAATGCGTGACAACGCAGGACGGGGACAAGCACTCGGGCTGATCTAAGCATATTTGGAGTACAGACTGTATGCGTGACGGTGTTTACGTCACTCGCACCGTATGCGGAGGTCTGCGTGGAAGGTATGCCGGGGCCTTAAAGGTACAGTCAGCTATTGCATGCTTTGTAGCCTAATACATGCATATGCTTTGCTTCACAGTGCGTTTCGATGTGTGGGGCGGCGCCGCCAAAGGAAATTGTTTTGATTTGAACTCAAATTTAGCGAGCTGACCCTGGGGTTTAAGGGTTGTGTTGGGGCTGCTCCACAGGGGGCCCTTCACACTCACCTCCTGCAGGAGGCTGAGCTTCTCCAGCTCCCACTGGTGGTCCAGGATGAGGCTATCGCTGCGGGGCCTCCAGCCCGCAAGGTTCTCCTCCCCGCGCACGTAGGCCACCGAGGTGTCCATCACTCGCCTGCGTCGCCTCTGCATGCCTGGTGGGGGAGGGGGGGGGCGTAGGGGAGGGGGTGGGGGTGGGGGAAGGAAGGGGTCATTCAATTGGGTCAAGGATCTAAGGACCTGGTTGAGGAGCAAATTAAGTTTGCCTGGTGTAACCAGACCATATTCATTTGGTGAACAGGGTCTGGCCACAATCCATTGGGAAGTGTTAAGTTGTTGCCTCCTACTGGGCGTAGACCTCTGGTTCATTTTGAAACTATTGGACAGGGTTTAACCAATCTGTCGCTACTACTTTTTTGATCGCCTCATCTAGCTCTACCATCATTTAGAAACACGCTTGACTTCAACGTCATCTCACGAACCCACCCTGATTGGTCTGCCAGCAGGGTGGCTGTGAAGACACTAATGCAAACAGGGTTTCCAGACTATAATCTCAGCTAAACCAGTTGAGCTGAGAGCAAAAGTCGGGCGGAGCCAGGCTAGTTATGGATGCCATTTTTTGCCTTTTAAGGACTTCAATAATCTGCAAATGAAAGCAATGCCGAAACTCACTCCATCTTGCTGTTGCACGTGATCAGTCTTCAGGCTATGACTGAACATTGAATACAAAGCAATACAGCTAAAACACATTTTTCTCTAAATCCGTCCCAATGGACTGAGTTGAGTTTGGGAAATGTGCTCCTCAGTAACTGCCCAATGCGTTTCCTGGTAACCGTGGTTTGCTATGTCCATCTCCATGAGTCTTCGACAAGCATCATACGTAAGAGATACTGCGGTGCTGTAGTAAATAGACCGGCCCTCGCGTCGGCCCTGTCACAGCAATGCTAATGTGTGTCAATTGACTTTGTTTTGGGCCATGCATGGAAAGATTTAGCTGGTCTCCACAGCAGAATGCCGTTGGTGGAATGCCCACAAGAGACCGGAGGTGTTCCATTTACGCTTCCATTACAGTGCTCCATCTTGTTATGATTTACATTTCTTTGGTCTCACTCACCTGGACTCCCTGCATCTGCCTGGTGATACAGACTGACTTCATAGACTCCGGTGATACGGTTGCTGGAAAGACAAATAGACCCACAGCAACATTAGGGGAACTTCTGTACATTATGCCTGTGATTCCAAGGTCAAGTATATCCACTACTCTATATAATCAATATGGACCTTTAACAAACACAACTGTTTTTAAATGTGCATACATTACAAAGCACAAAACAATACCACCAATGCATTTATGATGATAAAAAAATACAATTTGCTAGTTTGGACAGTTGAAGACCGTGGTCCTCAATATTTATTTCACTATTACTTTTCAATATAGATGTACATTTTCAATAGTGTAAAGTTAATGGTTCTCAGTGGGGATCATGAGAACCACATTATGATATTAAAAACCTTTCCTTTCCAGAGTTTAACCTCACCCTTCGCAATATAATATGATAACCCCTTCCTTTCCAGGGTTTAACCTCACCCTTCACAATATGATATAATAAACCCTTCTTTTCCAGGATTTAACCTCACCCTTCACAATATGATATAATAAACCTTTCCTTTCCAGGATTTAACCTCACTCTTCACAATATGATATAATAAACCCTTCCTTTCCAGGATTTAACCTCACCCTTCACAATATTATATAATAAACCCTTCCTTTCCAGGATTTACCCTCGCCCTTCACAATATGATATAATAAACCCTTCCTTTCCAGGATTTAACCTCACCCTTCACAATATGATATAATAAACCCTTCCTTTCCAGGATTTAACCTCACCCTTCACAATATTATATAATAAACCATTCCTTTCCAGGGTTTAACCTCACCCTTCACAATATTATATAATAAACCCTTCCTTTCCAGGATTTAACCTCACCCTTCACAATATGATATAATAAACCCTTCCTTTTCAGGATTTACCCTCACCCTTCACAATATGATATAATAAACCATTCCTTTCCAGGGTTTAACCTCACCCTTCACAATATGATATAATAAACCCTTCCTTTCCAGGATTTAACCTCACCCTTCACAATATTATATAATAAACCATTCCTTTCCAGGGTTTAACCTCACCCTTCGGCCGCTCGCAGACTTCCGGAGCCAAACAGGTTCCGGATGGAGCGAGACGCGGACAGCTTGGTGTCGCGGGAGTAGAACACCATGCAGATATCTTTGGTTATGATCGTGGGCTGAGTGCAGTTCTCCATCTGGCAGGGCGGAACGAGAAGGAACCAGCGGTTATTGACCAGACCGCGCTGATTTTATGTACTATACTGTATGGTACACTAAGCTTCAGACGCAGGTAGCCAGGTGAGATCGTCCTCCATCATCACGCCAGCTACAGTTTCACTTCACCGGGAATATCAGTCTGGAACTCCTCAATTCCTTCACCCAATCAGAATGCTTAAAATCAGCTAGAGCGCTGGTGGTGGTACCAAAACTTATGACATATGGAGAGAGAGAGAGAGAGAGAGAGAGAGAGAGAGAGAGAGAGAGAGAGAGAGAGAGAGGTGGAAAACAAAACGGACGACATATGCTGTTGTTGTCATCTTGAGAGAAACCTGTCCCTATTGTGCTATACACAGGCGACAAGCGATCTTGCATTGAGGAGTTCCAGACTAGTATTCGCGGCGAAACTAAATCGAAGCTTGCGAGATCAGGATGGTCTCACAAAGCTAGTATAGAGGCAGCCAGGCAGGGTACCTCCAGGTAGGCGGATAGGGTCATGTAGATCTTCTCCCCATATGGAGTGACTCTGTTCAGCAACAGGGAATTGTGCATGGAGCTATCCCAAGCTGCCTCAAACCGGTAGAAGGTCCTGGACGATGTGGTTGATGGGAAAAAGAAGACCAATGAACTGAAGAAGAACCTTTCACCCTCATTTCGTTCAGACAGACAATGCCCTTCGTAAGACATGACACTTCACACTGTACTCAAACTATGTAGATGGAATCATCACACTTAACATTGCCTTCTTAAATCAACTGAATGTGTCCATAGAAGACGTCAGAACGAAGACATTGGCGGCATGCGACAAACGACCACAGGGTAGAAAAGGGGGATGAGACTGATGAGACTTGGTACAGAATGGAAAACAGGGGGGGGGGTATGTGAAATACCTATAGTCAACTCCCAAGGAAATGCTGTGAGAAAGAAGAAACCAGCAATACAAGAAGAAGAAGGTGAGTCAAACCATTTTGTTGCTGTTGCGAGCTTTGTGGCCGGGATGGCCTCTAGTCACATCTTTTAATAATAAGGCTTTGGGTATGCGTGTGGCTATTTTATGAAAACAGATGGGAAAATACACTGTGTATTATACTATCTGATGTAACTTAATGCATTTCCAATACTTAGCTTGGAGATATGAAGTTATTTTGAATCACTATATTGGAATACAAAGACAGTACTAGCTAATACATGGCTAGCACTAACAACCTGTTTTTTACACCTCTGGAACACAATAGCATGGATGAAAATCTTGCCCAGAATGTGATCTGTTCTATAGAGTGTATTCATTGCAAGCGATATCCCACTAGCGTCAGTAATTTAACAAGACCAGACTGCTCTTCTGCCAAAACATTTAAACTGGTATTGTATTATTGTACAGTATATATATATTGCAAATTAATGTACAGAATGCATACTGTATATTATTTAGGCCTTACATTTTGATTAAAGTTTGGAATGCTATGACAGCACATTCCCTCTCTCTCTTTCTCTCTCTCTCTTGGTCTCTCATCTACAAGTTTTTGACCTTTCTGTCATACTGCGTCATTAAAGCTGCAAACGCCAGGTCATATATCACCCATGGCATAACTTCAAACCGAGGAAAAGGACTTAAAATGTTTACAACATAACATATTGCTGAGGCATTAGTTCCACAGAACAGGCTCAACGGTGGGACAAAACGAGCCAAGAGTTGGTGTTAAGGCAGTATTGACTTGGCTAGGACTAGCTAGGCTTGAAATGGAGATAGGATGACCACTATATCTCACTGTCTCCTATATATGTTTTCAAGGAAACACCCATATCTCCATTCCATCAAGCAACAACCTTTAAGAACATCACATTAAATCAGATTTCTTAATTCTGTGTAATTTTCTGGGTTTTGTTCATTAATTTGCTACTAAATATTGAAAACCTAGATAATATGACTACCGTATAAAAAGGATCACTGCTGCCCTCTAGTGGCCTCTGTAAACCATTATTTTTCCCATCGCCAATTCCTGTGGTACTGCTTTCATGTAGGTTTGTACTCAAATAAATGTAAATAAAGCTTTGTTAATATGTGAACAATGTTGCAAATGTTGACAATACAAGGAAATAGGCAAAGGAATACTACTGTGAACTGCACCACAAATACAGCCCCCAAATCACCTTCCTCAGGACAAATAAACACTAGAACGCGATAGAGATCAGACACTGGCTCTATAACGTCTTAAAATCTGCCTCGAGGCCAGTTCCCATAGCAACCGCGGAAGAGGAAACACATAAAAGTGCGACGCTGACCCCTTCCCCGCACCCCGACTTGACACCTCGGGGCAGCCGAGCCGAGCCGAGCCGAGCCATGCAGCCATGCAGCCTTCAGCCCCAGGCCCACAACAGCTCCCAATACACAGCAGCAGATTCACAGAACACACACTCAGAAACAGAAGTACTTCAAATGAACTTTAACAGGGTACAAAGCCTTGTCGCATGAGGGAGGGACCCTTTTGAGAGAGACACTTGTGTATACCTTTTGTACCAGTGTTAAATCTGCCCCTTTGAGGGAGCATCCTTCAAATGTGTACCTGTATACAGTACATGATAGTTCTCGTCCCGTACTTCCATTTGTGAGGAAGAGGCCATGCGGAAGGTGGAGGGGAAGGGGTTTAACAGACAGACGCATGGGGGAATGGGGGACAGCAATGGGGGTGAGAGTGAAGGAGAGGGGGTGGGGGTTTAGAGGTAAACTACTTAGTCGAGAGAGGCATCTGGGAGGAGGAGCCGATTAAGAATGACAGGGTTGATAACAAAAACCTTAAATGGTATGAGATTGTAATCTAATCTAAAGAGTCTAAAGAGAGAGAGACAGACACAGATAGAGAGAAAGATAGAGAGAGAGAGAGTAGGAGAGAGAGAGGGAGAGAGAGAGAGAGAGAGAGAGAGAGAGAGAAAGAAAGAGAGAGAGAGGAGATAATGTACCTAGGCATGTCCGAATCAAGAAATTGTCTGCAGAAACAAAAACAAACATTCTGTTAGTGGAGCACATACATCCTCTAGCATCCTAATGTACCTCGTCGTCGATGCCTAAGAATAGTGCCGGGCCCTCAAGCCCAAACTGAATAGAACAGAAAGCTTCCTTTCCGTCAATAGTACGGGACCTTTCTGAACGTTTGGGAGGAAAAGAAGCACCGCACCAGCTTTTTAAAACTTGGGCGGGCTGGCAAAGAAGTTGTGTAAACCGTTTGGTTCCTTAGAGTGGTAGCAGATAATGCAAATGACCAATGTTACTCTGTTGTTGTTATTATTAAAGGTTATTTGATTGCAACACTGACATTAATGGCTTCAATTCTGGGTAATTATGTGGTAATTATGGTATGAAATGTTCATATTCAATGGTTTACGCTGCCGCTGCATAATGATGTTCGTAACAAGTCGCTATGCTAGCAGTGATTAGACATTAGGGAACCATACCAATGCAAAATGAATACTGGCTTTCACAAGACACAAAACAACAGCTAAACATTGACCGATACAAAATAAAGATGATTGTTGAGTTAAAGCTGGAGCCACAGTCGTCATTCACAACAGTAAAATGTAATATGGTATCTTAGTCTAGTCTAAATCAGATTACGTGAAAATACTAATTGAGTAACTAGAGTATCCATAAAGGATACACCTTATTTGTTAGACATTGACATTATTTATTAAACATTAATATCTGTTAGTACTTGTATTTATGTGATGTATGACTATCAAAGACATGCAGTAAGTGAACCACGATACAGTAAGTGAACCATGAAACAGTAAGTGAACCATGGTACATTAATTTAACCACATTAAGTGAACCACAGTAAGTGAACCATGGTACAAGTGAACCACAGCAAGTGAACCATGAAACAGTAAGTGAACCACAGCAAGTGAACCATGAAACAGTAAGTGAACCACATTATGTGAACCACTATACAGTAAGTGAACCATGAAACAGTAACATGGTACAGTAAGTGAACCATGAAACAGTAAGTGAACCACAGTAAGTGAACCATGAAACAGTAACATGGTACAGTAAGTGAACCACAGCAAGTGAACCATGGTACAGCAAGTGAACCACAGCAAGTGAACCATGGTACAGCAAATGAACCACAGCACAATGAGCGTGTGTAACAGGGCAGGTCTGCTTGGTAGGCCAGCAGCTTAGCGTTAGAGGTGGGGAGATGGGGTGTAACGTGACCGGGCAGTGATAGCAATCAAACATCCAAAGCACAGGTTTGACACTGGGAAGGGTCGAGCAGCCAGCGTGGATGGATCATTCAAATCCTGACTATCATCAATGTTGGTAAACTGTCAGTTCAGAAAATACTAGGCACACCCCTTCGCTTGCTAACATTTGTGCCCAGTGATCGCCAGCATTCAGGATATTATAACGTGTAAAAAACAAGTGTGTTGGCGAAGATAACAGAAAAATCTTAAATAAATCCAGTGATTTATTATAGCATTCGAAGCTTTGCGATTCATTGCCATGCTTCTCCTCAGAATATATGCATATTAGTTTGCCCCTTTGTTAATGCCATGCGTTTGCCTGTGCGCCACGTTCCAATGCAGGAGCAGCAGTATTTACACCCGACTGCACCCGGTGCATACGCCCCCCCTGAGGTGAGCTAGTAAAGCCTTTCCATTCATTTACTTCCATTTCCGTTTGGAATTCAAAACCAAGGTGAGGGCATAATGGTGATGTTATCCAAGATGTCCGACACACACCATCGAAGGTTTCATCGTGTACATACCTATCTTCTTGCAAGGGCCTGACATAGCCAGCGGTCAAAATGTTGAGGGAGAGGATGTTGGGGTCAACGATAGTATCGTCAGCCTCTTGGGTGTTCCGAAGACGCCCTGGGAAAGCAAAGATAAGACACTAACTCTAGATCTTTCTCCCAGCAGAATCAGTATACCACGCTACACCACTACTGTTTTATTTATTAACTCCCCATCAATAAAGTATTATTTTATCTCAATCTGGAAGGCAAACATACCCACGACAAGCTCACGGACGTCCTTCCAATAAATGTCACCTCCTGACTCATGAACGATAGTGATGGCCACTCGTCTTTGCAGCCCCTGTTGAGTCATGAGAAAGAGTGTCAGCAAAGGCAGAACGCGTGTCCCTTAAACACAAGGTTTTTCTCCAGTGGCGTACACTCAAGGCCTTCTACATCGTCCAGGAAGGTGCACGTACTCAAAAGGACGTGGTTAAAATGTTTTTTGTATTTTAAAATGGTTACCAGAAAATTCCACTCATTATGAGTCATTTTAGGAGGTTTGTAAACAGGGATAATTCACTGCATCTGCCCAGTAAAATACTGGTAGCAATTCTGCAACTTCAGTGACCACTGACAAATAAATCGAGACTCAGGAGATTTTGTTTTCAGTACAGCACGGGGTAATCCAATGAATGAGGGCTTCCCTTCAACATAGCGTACAGAACATCTGACGCTATGATACTTTAGACACTGTACAGGACTCAACATAGCGTACAGTACATAAGACGCTATGGTACTTTAGACACTGTACAGGACTCAACATAGCGTACAGAACATCTGACGCTATGGTACTTTAGACACTGTACAGGACTCAACATAGCGTACAGTACATAAGACGCTATGGTACTTTAGACACTGTACAGGAC
>JAODUE010007922.1:0-29182 GCA_027564755.1 Amblyopsis hoosieri
CTCTCTCTTTCTCCCCCAATCTCTCTCTCTCTTGCTCTCTCTCTCTCTCTCTCTCTCTCTCTCTCTCTCTCTCCCCCTTTCTCTCTCTCTCTCTCTCTATTCTCTCCCCCATTTTGTGGTGGGGCCACTGTGTTCTGAGTCGCTGTCTGTTCCATCTCAGCGGCCGTACTGCGTGACACGCTCTCCCCTTCGCTGCAATGCCATTATCAAAAACAGTTATCTCTGCCATTCTCTTTCTTTGAACACCCCCACCGCACACACACACACACACACACACACACGCACACACACGGCCAGGAACAATTTATAGCCTCCACACACACACACACACACACACATGCACAAATACACATTTACACGCACACGTGAACACGACATACACACACACACACACACACACACACACACACACACTCGTGCCCGCACCCCACCCAAAACCTTCCTCCACGCCACACTCTCATCATCGCCACCCCCACCCCCATTTTACTCTCTCCAAAGCCCTGCCCCCCAACCTAATCCCCATCGCACCACCACCGCCGTCATCAGCCCTTATCTCACTCCGCCAAATTTGCGGTGACTCAAAACAATTTTCCTCTTATTTGCGATTTCACCAACCCCCTATACAGCTACATCCACCCACCCCCCGCCACTTAAATCTCCCCCACCTTAACCATGCCCTCCCCCACTCCCCCCCATAACAACGAGGCTGGCTCAAGCCCCACATGTAAATCAAAATAAGAAAAAAAGATAAAAAAGGACATGTACAAATGCACACACACACACACACACACACACAGAGAGAGAGAGAGAGAGAGAGAGAGAGAGAGCCTGCCGCCATTGTGAATGGCGGCTCGTCATGCGAGAGCGCCATCTTGCCGCTGTCGTCCTGTGGAACCCGAAGAGAACTGCAGTGTGACGTCACGGACGACGGAGGCCCGCCGGTTGGCTGGAGCGCGCTTACGTTTGGGACATGCGGTCGTAGACGTGCCGGCTGGAGGAGTAGGTGTACGGTGGGCGGGCGCGGGCGGACGTGATGGGGCCTTTGCTGCATCACTGAACCAGCAAAATGAATTAGAGCACGGGCGCATGAGGCGTCTTCCTCCCCCCTCCGCACTCCCCCCTCCCTCCTCCTGTTCTTCTTCTCCTCCTTGTTCGGCGCCCTAACCTAGCTAGCCGGGAGCGCGTCTGAACGGCGTTGCACTCTGTGTTTGTCGCTTTGTCTGACCTTGTGTTGAGCGCGGCAAAGACCTGAGCCAAATGAGGGAGAAGCACATCTTTTATTCTGCCCAATCAAATGATTAGGAGCCCATTCGCGGCTCAGCGGAGAGCCAGGTGCGTCAGACACTGCGAGAGTGAAACAGCGCCACCCGATGGGAGGTTGCGACAGCCACAGGGGAGCGGGAGCACTCTTTTGTGGTGATTTGTATTCCCGATAACCCTTCAGTAGTCAGAAATTAAAAAGGCACGGGAAAAATAAGTAATTAAATGTCACACACAAATGTGTCTTGTTTTGCTGTGATTGCGCGATAAATTCCCTTTTCCTCATAAAGTAGATGATTTCTTACCTGTTTACAAAGAAAACCACAGATTACAGAAGGTCAGGATCAGTTTGAGTGGTATAAAGGCTATGTGAGTAAGATGGTTCAACAGTATATTCCAATGACATACAGTGCATATAACCTTTAAAGTAGCTTGCTTGCTAGAAAAGGAAAAGGGAATTTGCATTAGGTATGGTGATTTGGGCTACTTCTATGGTTATTCTGAATGGGCTGTATATTTTGGATTCACACCACCGTTAATACTGTTTATTTCAGGCAGGTTTATGATAGTCACATTGTATAAACATTAACGAGTATTTGTATGTAATAAATACTGGTATTCTATCAATGTGTTACATTTCATAAGGTAGAGCTGCTGCTATGATTCATAGTAGCTTAGTGAAGATTTGTTTATTTTTTTGTTGCTAGTGTCATCTTTGCATTTTACCTCAAAGTAAACAAACCTGGCAAATAACTTTCACCTCGCTGATCAAAATACTGATCCTGAATGTGCAGGACAATATATGAAATAGCTTATGCTATTATAAAACCTAATATACTGTATGTATAGTATGTATGTATGTATGTTTATTGCAGTCAATTACTTATCTACAACTTATTGACATTTTTTAAATATATTTATATATATTTTGCATATACCAAATGTAATTTCACTGTTGTGTTCTTAGTATGGACAAATAATTATAATTCCTTATTGTCAAAAGCCCAAACTAGCGTACATAAACTGTGCCTACAACACAGAAAAGAATAGAGAATCATACATGTTCTGTTTAAAGAGGGTTTTTGCAGGGGATTAACAGAATAATGATAAAGGAAATCAAACGTGTCATTATAACTATAAGACATACTCTACTGTATCTCATACATGTAACTTAAATACATTCCTGCTTTGGTAGATCAGCACATTCCTGGTATTTATGTCATCAACAATTATATTCAGGATTGAATGGTATAATGTGTATGTTGTACACATTACAGAATAAGCCATGTGGTGACATGCTGCCATTATTGTAACAGAATGTTGGTTGCTTGCCATGACTAGTACATGACCTACTCGTCTCTTGACAAATGTACGAATTGTTAGTCATTTTGGATAACAGCGTCTGTAAATTAATATTTTTCCCAAGCCCCACATACTCACAGCAGGATGCTGGATGCTTTGCACGATTAATTTCCTGGAATTCATTCATTTTGTAGTTTACTTTCAAATTACAAATCTACATCCTGTTCACAGACTCGATTTGACTGAATCTACAGTAAGAGCAATCTCCGCTCATTAACTGGTCATGTCACATACTTTTCAAGTTGTAAGCTTTCTTTCTGATTGTGTCTGACCCTGTCCTAAGGGCTCTGATTGATGGACATGTTGTGTCTTTTGACAGTTGGCTTCTCCCCTCTTGCTGTCACTGTTTGACAGATCATATTGTAGTTACAGTTTAATGCTGACATGCCACTGCTGACACAATACAACAGACAAAAAATTGTAAGCCTCTGTTATGCATGAAACAATGCAGTGACTGCCAATTCCAATTATATTCATTTAAATATCTTGCCCTTTATTCCCTCCAGCTGAAATATATTTTTCTTATTGTGTTGTGGGGGTCCCTGCATTCAGTTGAAACACTGACTAGAACATATCATAATAATCCCATATTGAGGCTTCTGTTTAGAAGCCAACATCTGCAGAGAAAGCTGAGTGGGTGGACCTTGGCTTAGTTATTCAGTATAAACTCTTCCTAAACTTTACTTACTGTAAACGCTGAGTCTATAGGCTAGACTCTGTCTTTTGCTCAGCCATTATGGAGATTACATATGAAAATGGATCAAGTGCACACTCCAAAATAAAACTATACAAGAAAGAAATATATCAACTATTGAAACTCACCGGACCCGTGGTAAGATTAAGCTTCTGTCCAAAAAAAGATTAAGATGAGATTTGTTTTTACAGTTTTTTGTGTCTGTGTTTCAGTTGATTTCCCAGTGTCTGGTGTTTCTGATTGGTTTTGTCAGCATGGCATTCTGTGGTCACCTGGGAAAGACTGAGCTCGGAGGGGTGGCATTAGCAATCGCAGTAATCAGTTGCCTCTATCATAATGACAGTGTATATCTCTGTAAAAGAAATAATCTTCAATATGTCCATTCCCCTTAATCTTTGTTACTGGTTCATTTCAGGTATTGAATGTCACTGGTATTTCCATTGGTTCTGGTATGGCCTCTACCTGTGATACCCTTATATCTCAGGTAGTACCTACCCTTGTATGCCTGTATTCTTGTACTATTTTACTCATTCATTTCATACATTTCATACATTTTGTTGAATTACGTTTGTCCTGCGCCTGTGAAAATGTATGCCCTCTGTTGACGTAGACTTACGGGAGTGGGAACCTACAGCGGGTTGGGGTTATAGTCCAGAGGGGAGCATTGATTTTGCTCTTGGCATGCTTCCCCTGTTGGGCTGTCCTCATCAACACTGAACCAATTCTGCTGGCGGTCAGACAAAGTCCTGAAGTTGCCAGGTATGCTTGCAAACATGCATACACACCACTTGTATATGATCATTTTTGGCATACTGGTGCTTTGTATTCTTTGCTTGCTTAAGAAATCTGTCTTGGGAAGACCAATTTTAATACAAATTCAAAATATAGCCTATACTTAATAGACAATATGCCTAATATAGAAATATGCACCATACACGTTATCACATGCATAATCATTGCATCACACCATTGCATCCACAGTCCTTCATGCAGACGGTAAATATAACATTCATGTCTGTCTACCATATAGACTGTCTCAGCTGTATGTGAATGTCTTCATGCCTGCTCTACCAGTGAGTTCTCTCCAGCCTTACAAGTACCAATCCATCTACTGTCTCTAGCCCACACAATTAGCTAATGGCTGTCATTGTGGGGATTCATTTACTGTGTTTACATTTTGTGTGTTTCTTTAGGCAACATTCATGTATTACCTAATGGGAAAGTATCTTCAGAATCAGGTTACCATCTTCACTGTTATCATGTCAACATTAATGAGAAATTAAACAATTCTGTAATTTTCTCTATTGGCAAGTTCTATACAAACATGTACTGTATTAATATTGCTTACTCAGTCCCAAATCAGGTTCTTGTATTAATATTTGCTGTTGACATTTAAACCATTTCATCTTACAGGGTATCATGTGGCCCCAGGTGATAACTGCAATTATAGCGAATATTCTGAATGCCATAATCAACTACATCTTCCTCTATCTGATAGAGTTGGGTGTTGCGTGAGTACAGATTCTTACCCCCGTTTTCCTCAAACAATATTCAGTGATAATATCCAGTGATTTTATGTGGCTGCAATAAAGAACTACAATGTTTTGGTAATAGGAGGTCATTTATTTAGCTTTCAGGGTTTAAAAATAACAACAATGAATACTGGTATACTGCCAATGTTCTCAGTACTTATCTAGAAAACATTTTTGTTTTATTTTTGTATGTGACATTTATTACTTGGAAAAATTGATTTAGAACAAATTCTTGTCTCTTTTGCCACTATAAAGTGGTTCTGCAGCAGCCAATGCCATCTCACAATACTCTCTGGCCACCTTCTTGTATGTGTACATCTGCGTCGGAGGATTGCACAAGAATACATGGGGAGGTGAATGGGTTTTCTCTCCGAGAGGCGTTTGATTGCTAGTTGGATAATTAGTAATTATTATTACCACAAAAATGTTAATGCAATCAAAATGCTTTCTTGTCTCTGTATGAATCTGAATGTATTCTTGCTTTCATCAGAGTAGCGCCCATATAATGAACACACGAGTGTGTGTTCATTGTTGATGTTTCATCATGTCATGTTCAATGTATCATTCTCCTCATTTAACCTGTAATTGTTAATGTCATAGTATGCAAAATTCGACATAAATCTAGCCTTTTACCCTGTGGTACCGATATAGAATTATGTTTGCACATTTAAACTCTGTTTTGAAATCAGAACAAAATGTTTTATATTAAGCCAGGTTATATAGGTTATATCAATGGCATTTTCTAAAGCCATACTACAGTCATTTGCATATTGTGGTATCCCACCAGTTCTAATGTAATTCAACTAGTTTGATCTAACACAGAACCCATAGTGTCTCATTGTACAGTACGTGTGTTTGACTCTTGACCTTGCAATCCCAAGGTTGGTCACGTGACTGTCTGCAGGAGTGGGGTCCCTTCATACATCTGGCCATTCCCAGTATGCTTATGCACTGTCTGGAGTGGTGGTTGTATGAGATTGGAGGACTCCTTGCCGGCGTGATTGGTGAGGTTGAGTTGGCAGCTCACTCTATAGTGTACGAGGTGGCTGCTATTGCTTACATGGTAACTAACCTATTGCTTTAAAAAAAAATCATGTGTACTGTTAGCAGACATGTTGGCTATATCTAGGTTAGCGTGGTTGAATTAGAGAGGTTGTGGGGTCAATCTCCAACAAGCCTCGTCTATATGTAAGCATCCTTCAACAAGATATCTAACCGCTCCTTAATACTTGTAGTTAATTACACATTATAAGCTCCTATGGACATGTGCAATTACTTTACTCATTGTCTATGCTAGTGGTATTGATTTAGCTGGCTTTTGTTCCTTTCAACTGAAGGATTTTATTATGATAAATGTGGTGCCTAAAGCATTTTGATATCTTTTTTTTTTTTTTTATGTATTACATTGTGCGGTGCCTTTAAGTTATGTTAAAGTCACCGGAGTGTTAATTGTCTGGCACTTCTCTCCACTCCTCCCCCTACAGAGTTTATAGACTCACGCCGTACACTGCCCCCACCACCCCCCCACCCCCCCACCCCCCGCCTACAGCCTGTGTTTTAAACATAAACAGTGAGTTGTGGCTGACATCTGTGGCACTATAACAGTCACACAGCTTTGCTCAAAAGAGCCTGTTTAGTAGCTGCAGGGGACACATAAAGAAGGGTTAGCGCCTATTGAGCACTGCAAGGGGAAGAGTAGAGAGCACTGCCTGTCAAATATTTCTAATAAATGTCTATTAAAGTGATACGTAGTCTATATCTCATATTCTGCAGTTCCCATTGGGGTTCTCAGTAGCCGTCAATGTGCAGGTTGGACATGCGCTTGGTGCTGGGAAGACAGAGCAAGCCAGACTATCCAGCAAGGTTTCCCTTATCTGTGCATGTAGGTGCCAATCCATACTGTACACCAATATTGACACGTGCATTTGATTGCATCAGTCTGAAGTATTAAAGATGATTCAAGGTCAGTAGTACCTGAAATAAAATTAAATAATTAATAAATACAAAAATATTCAATGAGATAATTCTAATAGGATACATCTACGAAACTTCAAAAAATGAAGTTCATACAAGCCAAGAGACATACTGTACAAGTGGATTATTTACTTTTACACCATTTTCAATCTATCAAAAATAGCATTGCTAGACACTTTACTGTGCATTGTTTATGTTTATATACCTTACTCTGGTTTACTATTACATTACATTTGTTTTTCCCCAATCCAGTTATAGTCTCATGTTTTATTGGCACATTTCTTGGCCTTTCTAAAGATGTGAGTGGATACATTTTTACTACAGAACAGTAAGTGGGAACAAAATTAATATTCTATGATCAAGAAGTCTAAGCAATTTAAAATCACAATAAGATAACCATTAAGTTCCACTAAGTAATGATTTAAACTAAAATCAAAATTGATCAAATATGTATATCATTTGGTCACTGTGTTTACCATTTGGGTTGATACCGAGACATATGTAACTGTAGATGTAACTGAGACAGTAACATAAAGTTACATCTACAGTATGCCAGAGTCAGTAGTCTTTTCATGGCAACACTGCTTATTGGACCTTTACAGCCAGTCAGTCTCATGTGATTCATTCATGTATTAACCATAAAAAAATAACTGACAAGAAAATGAGCACTTCTCCATTATTCAGTGACACCAGTTACTCACTGCAGTGATTTTTAACTCCAGCAATCTCATTTATTTTCCATTTCAAGGAAAATAAATGTTGCTTGATCACTTTGCTGTATTCCATTTACAGACAGACTAATAGCTGAGCTGAACTTTTGTACAGCCCTTGACTCTATAGCATCTGACCTCAATATGTCCTCCTCTCACTGATCACTCTCTTTTGATTAGCCAGATAGCTTTTTCCAACTACATTTATTTTTTTGCTAATACATACATACGCCAGCAAATACGTCAATCCTAATCAGTGTAGTGATGACAACATGTTTTACAGTGTAGTTTATAATCTTAAACACTGCAACAATGTAAGTGTACTAACACTAGTAAGTACTGAATAATAGTTGTTTTGACATATGGTAAATACAAGTAGATATGTCAATCAGCTTTGTAGACATGTTAGAAACAATTATTGTAAATGGTGGGTGAAAATAATAATACATAAATTATGGATTATTTTCAGCAGGAGGGCTACATGTTGAGAAAGCTACAGTCAAGGGTTTAACAAAAGTATATCCACTTTAACTTCATCCATGCACTATAGTGAGCCATTGTATCCTGGCAGTCCACATTCTTATCATTCTCTGTGCGTGCTGAAAAAATAATCCGATACTTCTACACAGCACTGGCTCCGTAAATAGGAATACAAACAAAGTGGTGAAGACCGCACACAACAATATCCTAGTCTTTGCAATATCTTTCTATTGTGTGGAGCCGATTTCCTGAGGGAGCACCCTATGGCATTGAATGGAGAAGTGTTTTGTTTTGATTTGAGTTCAAATTTAACAAACGTTCTCGAGAATGACTTACTATCCCTTTTAAACCAATCAGTGTCAACTCTTTTACCATTTAAGCATTTCTACTCTTGGGGAAAAAAAACCTTTGTATATCTTTTAGAGACATAGTTCAGAGAGTTGCTGATGTCATGGTCATGTATGGCTTTATACACCTGACTGATGCCATTGCGGTGAGGCCTTATGTTGTTCCTAGAAATGACATGCTACTTTTGCTAAGTAGAACACTGTAGAGCTGCTAGTGGTGTACACTGAATATGTGTGTTCTTAATATGCACAGGGAGTGACTGGTGGCATTGTTAGGGGCGCAGGAAAGCAGAAAATTGGTGCAGTCTTCACTTTGGTGCTGTACTATTTCATTGGGTTCCCTATCGGAGTGACACTTATGTTTGCTGCAAGGATGGGCATTATAGGTGAGGGGATAAAGCATACAGGACGAGAACTAATGATGAATTAATAAATTAAGCTAATGCGATGGAAATAATGCATGAAAGAAACTGCGTGCGTGTGTGTGTAATGTATGCTAACGCGAATGCATGTTTGCTGCTCATGTCTCTTGCAGGTCTGTGGTTAGGGTTCTTCATTTGTGTCCTGACACAGTCAATATGCTTCATAGTTTTCCTGTGTAAACTGAACTGGGAGAAAGCCACAGATGAAGTGAGTATGCACCCTTCAATCTATTAATGAATGATTTTAGTATCAATGAACAACGTCCTCTCAGCATTGTGAGGTTGTTTTTCTTATTAACAGTAAAAGATTTATTTGGAGCTGTCACGCTCACAAACAGCTGCCGTTAATCTCTCTGGTCAGGCCATGGCGAGAGCAGGTGTCCAGGTCACGGACGGGAAAGAGATTTTGGGGATGGAAAATAAGGGTAAGCAGGAGATCCATGTTTTCATTTCCTATCCCTTTCTTGGGTCCATGGGAGAATTCACTTTCTGGGAAGCTGCTCTCAAAAGTTCACAGTGAACAGCTAATATCCTTTGCCCCGCTGTCCTGGCCAGAAACACCTCTGCGTTTGGCTCCGCGGGTTGAGGCCATGCCGTCCATCATCATTAACTGTGACGAGAAAAACATGGACTCGGAAATGGCTGGCTCTGCTTGGGGCGGATCGGCCACAGTCACAGTGGGAGCGGTTCTGTCAGGAAGGCAGCTGGCCTTACGACGTGGCCTGGCTGTGCTATCAATGCTCCTCATCCTCACCGCAGGGATCGTCATCAGCAGGATTCTCACCACGCTTCTGAGAAGAGATGAGTGACCGCAGCTCACACTGACTTGGAGTCAGTGGATTGGTCGTACAGGCCCTCAGACATTGGAGAATGAATGCCTTAACACACACCACTGTTAACGCTGACCTGTCTTTGGTAGTGCATTACGGAAGATGTTCAATTAGCTGTGGTTCATACAGCAGTCAGCATGCACATTATCGTGTGACTTCGCGGTAACTACACAGCCCAGAATTTACTAGCAATGTATTTATTAGAGCAAAGCATTAAGGCAATTTGAATTTGTATCTGGATATTCAGAAAGTCAATATTCCATTATCTTTTTTTTTCTTTGCAAATACATTACATAGAAAAATGTGTATACAAGTTCCCATTAATTGCCAAAAAATGCGTCAGATGCAAACAATCACATTTCTTTTGAAGTAATTTCATTTTCCAAAGAAAATTCTTATAGATGTGGAAAACACCTTAAAAATACAAACATAAATCAAATTTAGTATAAAACAAAATATGACTTTCTAACAACTGAACATGACATTACTGTATATTTAAGGCCACCTGAAAGATGAAGCCAAGATAATTTATATTTAAATCCTATTTTCCAGTTTAATGTCAGAGGAGCACATATATTCTTAACATTTTTATTAACAAAGTTATTTCAGATATTTTCTGAAATAGACACTACAAATATATAGATTTTTAAAAAATCTACCATTTCAGTGATATAATTTACATTACCGGAGGTTCTATATTTACAATGAATATAATGTGCATAATGTTAGAACATGTTAATGATTGAGTTATTCTTAAAAAGCCTTTAGTAAAACAAAAACACATCTCCAAAGAAATGTAAAGGTACTCATTATTGAATTACTTGTTGTTATAACACAGGTTTTTTAGTACATAAACATGCTTGTCCATACCTTCATGCTTATCTTCCCCCCCCTCCATTCCTCATTCCTCATTCCCCAATGTTTCAGTACAAGGCCTGCCCAATAGATAAGGACATAGTGAACACAAAACACATTGCACAGGTTTCTGAGAGATTTTCTCTCTAGTGTAGACCACCTGCTGACTCAGCATGTATCTGCTGTCCACCCCCAGAGGAACAGTAGTGGTAGGTCAGGGATGGGCAAACATATATCAGAATGTATTATGATATACTGTAAGATACAAAGTCATGAATAAATCCAAATAAAAATCATGCAACCAGGCAATTGATCAAACTATAGATAACAAATACCGAAAAACACATGGTTAAGGCAGCATGACAAGCATTGGCGAACCTACACTGTAGGCCCAATTGATCTATTCTTTTGTAAGCCAAGTTAGCTTATCAAGGCACCATACATGGAAGCAATAGCTTTTAATAGAAAACAGACAGATGAAGAAGTCTGAAATATATCCCTGATGTCTGAAATATATCCCTGATGTCACCATAATACACATGATCAACATTGCAAACTCCTGCCTCGCGATTTGTAGATGCTACTTTTCTGGTGACATGCGCATGTGCCATCTGAACTAATTTTTCAAGATGGCACTGCTCCTAACCCTCATTTCAGTGCTTCACTGCGCCAAAGAGCAGGCACGTTGGGAACTGCAAACGATAACATTAAGTCTTTCTTGTTGTTTCAAACATAAACAATGAGCTGGGGGTGTGGTGTACTGCAATTTACCGTAGCCTGAAGCATGTCTGTGCCAAAAATGACAGCCACCCTTATTCAATTAAAAGATCTGTAATGAAACCAGAAAAGAACCAGTTTCTTACAGATTCAAAGAGAGCGGTATCTTACTAAGACGCAGCCCAGCATATCATTTAGAAGGATGTGGTCAGTGGAGTGAAGTTCGTAGGGGCGGAGTTGTTCACCCAGTCCATGGTGAAGTTGGTCCCGGTTTGAGCCGAGGGCTCTGGTGGGGGAAGGACAATATGGACAACGATGCCGGCGGCTAATGTGAGCACTGTGGCCAAAACAGTGAGCCCCCGCCGCAGCGCCAGCTGAGTAGAAGATAGCACCACCGCCGTGGGCTGAATGCGTCCTGTGTCCTCCTCCATCCGCGGCCCACCCTTGCTGCTAGCGTTAGCCTCCGCCTTGTCCTTCATTTCATGTTCCTGGGTGGGCACGAGGTTGTATACGTCTTGTTTGGTAGGATCATTCCTCTCCACCTGTGCATTGTTGGAAAGAACAGAAACCCTATGTAACTGAAAGCTTCACTGAAATCACCCAGTAGCCATTTCATATTTAATCTGTTGTAATGGGGGCACTTAAAAGAATGAGAATTGAAAAGCTTTACATTAATATTACATTTTCTATTCATTCTAGCCAGAATTCTACCCTGTCGCTGTACCGGTAGTAATTTTTCTTTGTTATTATGGCTTCTATAAGGCTGTCTAATTTCAGTGTAAAACGTCTGTAAATCAGTTCCCCCATGCCGTGAGTCCTGCTTGTGCAGCCACATCCCCGCCGCAGACCCCCTGACTAGATTCAATGGTGCGTGATTGGGGGAGGGAGCGTGCAGATCCCTTGCACATTAATCTGTCCCAATGTTAAATTATACCTTTAGTATGAATACGCCATTATGATGGTGTTTCAGTGTGCGAACACTAGGCTGCTGTTTGTGTTTTTCCGTTTATAATTTTGCCTATTTGGTGTGGACATACAGTAGGGGGTAAAAAGAAAATAAAACTTCAAAATAAACTTTCAATCAACAATACAATTCTTGACATCATGCGTGGGTTCCAGATGATAGAGTTCAGAAGGCTGAATTTCTGGGCAGGATGTTTGAGGACCCTGCTGTCGATCCTGTTTAGCTAAGCACAAACAACATTTTGTTAGCAGACTTACTATGGGATCTGGGATGTTTGTGATGTCAGGGACAACAGCCTCAGTCACCAGCTGACTCAGTGGACGTGTTGATGTAACCAACACTTTCTTCCCAGCCCGCACCTGGGCCTGAAAACACAGTGGAAACGTTGCACCGTTGCTGTTGAGGTAAGAATATGTTCTGGCATCGATGTAATCTGATGTCTAGGTCACACTTGGAATAACGTAGTTCAAAAGCACACTGCAAAAATACTAAAGTTGAAAGCTGGACAATAACTTCAAGGCCTGATTCTTTACAAATCATTCTGGACGTTTTTCATTATAGTTGCTTGTGATGGAAGAGTTGGCAAAAGGTGCCAATCAAATCCTTTGCAGGCGATTGGACCACCACCAAATAATCAGAACTACAAACATTGGACTGTGATTTTCAAGCAGACAATTTGACCACCACCAACCAGAATGAAAACCATGGGGACAATTTCCAACTGAACACATCCCCTGGATGCTGATTGGCAGGTAGTTCTCTGTTTGGGTCTCAAACAGTTGTGAAGTGTGTGTTCCCAGACAGATAAGGAAAGTGGTGCAAATCTTAGAGGTCAAGCTTTCAAAATCAGGCCATAAACTCACAATTAGCCTCTCATGATGTGAACACTGCTCAGATTAGAGTTTTCATTGATAATTGTTACTTGTTACTTAGCTATAGAGGATTAGACCATCCTACCTTCTGTGCGACCTTATGCCAGTTGACTTTGTAGATGAGAATTACGATAAAGATTGTCTGTACAACAACAGATGTAAAGAGGCCAAGCGAAAAGCCTAAACACAACCACAAATGCACCCACACACACGCACGCACACAAACAGAACAGTTTTACAACCTGCATTATTTCAGTGATATGCTTACATCGTACTGATCTATATTTGACTTGGAATTTACCTAATATTCTAAGCTTGGCAGAAAACATCAGAGCAATCCCCACTGGCAAACCAATACAGTAGTAGGATAACAGGTTGGACCAAGCAGCAATTTTCTGCATCCCAGTTCCCACAAGGATCCCTGAACAAGTACACTGAAAACACACACAAACTAAAGACAATGTGTGTGCAGGTTACAGGACACTTGTATGCCTTTAATTATTATTAAAGTACACTCCACAATTTTATATTGGGACTTCCCCTGTTGTGTATGGGTTTTTGATAGCTGTGACTGTCACACCTCTAATCCTCCCCTATGTGTGTTTCAAACTGGGAAGGCCCTTTTGAATTCTGAGGGCGCTAGACTACTGTAATATCTACACAATACAAGGTCAGCATCCTATTCTCACTAACTCACCAATAACGCATCAAAGATCTGTATTATTGTGTAGATGCTGAGGTTACTGGAGACAATCGCCACAATGTTTCTGAAGGCATAAGAGGAAGGCGGTACGTTTTAAAGAACACAATGATGTGTTTACATGTTGCAAACATATAGACTCCTCTGTTACTCACTCATCATGAGTGAATATGTAGCCAATAACAGACTTGGAGGCAGCCACCGTAATGCCCTGGACCACAGCTAGCACACCTGTCAGTCAAACACAACAACACAATGTAAACCTGGTCAGTTCTTTCAATTCATTTAAGTTCTCAATTAGGATGGGTTATGTCATTTAAGATGTCGTTATTTTCTAGAAAACCTTTAGAGGCACCTGAGCTTAGTGTGTTGAAGTGTGAATAGAATAGACCTAGCAGTAGTCTAGGTTCCTGGGAACAATAACCATGCAAGCATTTGGAATCATAACATTTTAGATTTGATATTATTTTAATGATAACATTTTTACAGTCAAATTCATTATTGTGTGTGTGTGTGTTTGCGTGTGTTCTTGTCTGTGCATGCATGTACATTTGTGTAGGTATGTGAGGGATGTGTAGTAGCTCTGCTATACCTGCTAGTGCCAGTGTCACTTTGCAGGTCATCAGGGCACTGGCTGTGTCTCCTGCCCCAAGGGCATTGCCAACTCGCACACAGGCGGCTGCATGGATACCTAGAGGGATCTGTAAGGACCCCATGTGTAAGTTCAACCACATACACTTTGATGTGATATGTCGTGCGTTGTATAGTTTGTACCATGTATGTTATGGCTCCAAATTCCAACAACACGTGTTGTGCAGCAAGATCCACCTCACCCAGAATGCCTGCATAAAATGTAAGATTCTGGATTTAACAAGCCAATCTTATAAGTATATTATATTATAAATATACAGTATACACACACAGAGAAAGGTTCAGACACTGACCAGCTAGGAAACCTCCGATCTCCCAGATCCACCACTCAAAGCAGATCATGCAAGTACTGGGAATAGCCAGCTGCATGTAACCACCCCACTCCTGCAGACATTCACTAGACCAGCCTAGAGAAAGAGGCAGTGTCACATGCGCTAACAAACATGCTAACACATTCTGCTTAGCAAAAGGTCAGGAGGATAAACGTAAACTAAGACTGACACTACAGACTCCAAACAAATACAGAGTCAGACCCCCTTCCCCTCTCTAAATTTACATAATGACACTCAGACAAAACAGAGAATGGAACCAAGGCCACACTAGCAAAGGACTGAATCTAACCCCACACACATATATTTATGCTTACAAGGACAGGTAGGCTAGATAGGGAACATCTTATACCATTATGGGTACACTGTCTTACCTCCCCATGTCTTCTCATGGAGCTTCTGCCATCGGATGTAACCGTAAAGAAGCAAGCAGGCGATGACTTGGGAAAAGCTGTTAGCGATTGCTGATCCACTGTGAGAATAAAATGAACACAATGATTTTTTATAACCTGAAGGCCAGTAAGATGATTAGAAGAAGAAGAAGAATTTAATATATTTCACTAATTAATTAACTCCCTGAATGGAGAAAATGAGCGTATAGTGTATTAGCAATTCTAAGCTAATGTACTTTTTGTTAAATTCAACAAATATCTCCTCGGGTTCCGCTAGCTGTCTGTGCTGTGTTTGCGCTAGAAATAAAATGTTCTGCCTCTCTAAATGGGAACACAAACAAAGTAGTGCAGACCGCACCACGCAACACTATTCCAGCCTGTCCAATTTGGGGGATGGGGCTGATGAGGGAGCGTTGACGGATTTGTTTGGATGTTTGAGTGCAAATACCAACAATCTTTCTCCAGCATCGCTTACTGCAGCTTTAAGGCACCATGTCTCTTTATATTGCCTACCTGTGTGTATATTCAGATCAGAAGGCGAGTTCATACAACATAGAACAATGGAAGACAGCACACCTACATTACACCCATTTGCAGGCTGAATATTAAGATGTAGTTGGCACCCAAGTTCAAAATGTTTGCCACTGCTGCTGTGTACATCTGGGGCAGAATTATTCCCTGAGAGTTGAACAAAGTGCATTTCACAAACAACATTCTTTATGGCCGCATATGTTTGTTTTCTGACATTATTGTGGCCCGTTTCATATGGATTTCATAGCACATTATAGCATACTGTATACCTTACATTTACAGTACTAGTTTAGTTAAAAGAATATTCATATGGGTTATGTGTCTCATATGCAAACAGATGGTAGTCAATTAAATATTCATAATAGAGGCTATGAATGAATACTTACACAAAATTGTGATATTCGGTTATAATCTCTGTAGAATTTATTTCTATAGATTTCTTTACAAAATCTTAAAAAATATAAATCTTACTTGGTTCTGAAGGTAGGAAACTTGTAGACCATGCACAAACATAGCCTATAGGAGGGAAAGATATATTGACACTTTGATATCACTATCCTAGATAAGTCTCAGACTCTCAAAAAATACACAATGACATAATATAATTTGATAATTAAACCTTTAATCCTTTCAAAAAAGATCCTGAAAATGTTTAGCTGTTTAAATTCCATTACATTTTTGGAGGGCAAAGAGATGTTTTGAAAGTCAAAAGGCTTTTCAGGGTATTGACATGTTCAGATTGCTGCTATCATTGCAGCTCGTCCCTTACATAATCCCTAACACCGCAGGACAAGATTTTTGGACAAGATTTTTGATCTATACACTTCTATCTCTTTGAAGATGAACATCTGTTAAAATTCTAATGTTAAGAAAATATCAATTTCCTGTCCTCCTGCCTGCAAAACTACATATTGTATCACTTAACTCTTGTGTTAAAGTGGCTCCCAGACTATATTTCTTTGACAATAAAGACAACCACTTCTGGACCATTTTACTAGGCACTGACATATACAATCTGTCACATATGCACAGCATTCTTGTTGGGATAATATATCGCATAATAAGACAGCTGATATCACATGGCACCGTTTAAAGCAGATTTTAGGTATTATGTCTCATTTTGCTCACTGTCCTGTCAAAACTGTGTCTTGTTAGCGGTTTCTAATCCTCTATACTTCCAATAATATATATTGGAATAACAACCATCAGATTCTAGCTTTAACTTTAACATTTAATTACAAAATGTGTTTAAAAGACACATTACTTACTGGAACAGCTGGTAGAAATGCCATTACATACAGTTGGGCAATTCTATGACGAGAAAAAGGGGGACATTTTACAGTGTGATTTTACATTTGAATCATTGAATTGTTGACTATTAGATGCTGCCTTTATTCTACTACATTTACAAACTGTTAAACCCACAGATTGTATTTAGTTTGAAAAAACAAATGTGTATTATCCTGCAAATGTAAAAACAGAAGAAAATAACTAAAATATTGCTCTTACACTTGCTTATAAGTTCCCAAATAGTACACACGCTTAAACAATTGCATATAAAATGTGTGCCCCTATATGTGAACAAGCATAGCATCTAGTTTTAGTTTATAGTTAGCGTCGCGTGGTCAGAAGCGATATTAACAATGTTTGATGTTAAACGTATACCTTGCCACCTCTTCCTCCTGTTGCATGAGGAGCAGTAGGTTCTGACAGTTGAGGAGGACAGCCCAGCATGGCAGACAAAACAGCAGGAGGATTAATGTGCTCCGCTGGAGAATAACTCCCACACGCTTTAGGTTTTGACCCCCAAACGTCTGCAGAATACAACGCATGACTGAGTTACAGTACAATGAGATATGTACTTTAACGTTGGTCAAAAGGCCTTCTTGCCCAATACAACATAACACGCACGTTGTTTTTACCTGGGATATGAGTGTGTCACAAGCTAGGGCCAGGCCAAATCCGGTTGATGATGTGGTCACATTGATGGTCTGACAGGACAGGAAGAACAAAAAACTGTAATATAGTGTTCTGTCTTTTGAGACAATTAGTCAACTCAATGATGTCTTGGGCATCTGGTTACATAGGTCATTGTAAGCCTACACAGCATCGTGTAATACCTACATTTGACACTATGTATGGGCAACATGCCTGCATCAAAAGTATTATTATCAAAAGTAAACTGTGTAAAGGCATAGCTGCTATTTTCACATTATATAGGTAAATAGCTTAAGGTCCAAATATGTGTAAAATAGAACAGGATTCAAAAGAAGCATGTGCCTACACTAATCTTTATGACGCTAACATTAAGATGTTGATGGCTCCCATGCCTACAATGGTGACGACATCAGTGTTGTCTCAGTCAAACACAATAAATAAAACCCAAACCCTGCATATTTGTGTAACGTACGTATGAATGTTGCAACTTAAATAAAGCATGTATGTTGACCAATTGTTAGCATCACCTCACATTGATATGGGCCCTAGGTGCTAAATAAATGTTCTAAATACTGCTTTTAAGACCATAAATGGAGATTAGTGTAAAAGTACCTTTCACCATTCATAAGATAGGCCTCTTATTACTGCACTTTAGTAATAAAAACACTCATGCATCATCGTAATTCAAAAGTTTTGAAATATGTACAATCTTTCTACAGAGTATACAGACCACAAAATAAGAAATGTTTTACCGCTGAGGCAAGTGCATAACCAGCCAGCTCTGCATTGCCTATATGTCCACAGAATATGGTGTTAACAAACGGCAGAAGAAAGTTCAGAACCCGAGACGCCAGCTGCAAAGAGAGACACATAAGTAAAACAATTGCCTGAAATTATTGTTAATAACATAATGTTCAATGAATGCTGTGATGGAATTATCTCTTAAGCTTGATTTTCTGTGTGTGGGCTATGTATGTAGCCATCTAGCAAAATCATTTACGGGACAAACAGTAAATTCTTGGTTGGACTGACGTGCTTAGACAAAGACATTTCAATCAGATCTGGTCAGTGTGAAATTGTAAATAATTACTGGCTGATTGCCGTGACACCCATACAGAAGAACAGGTTAAAAGTTCTATTACTGTAATGTGTTTTAATAAAAACAAATGTACCTTCAAACAATAGTCCCGGGAGGGCCATTCATAAAAACATTATTGTCATGTTGAAGTGAAATATTACAATGCAGTAAAACGCAGGTCAGATTTAAATGCACCGTGCAAACCCACCCCACTAAACTGTGTCAAACAGGCCCAGCTTACCAGGGGCCCTGTAAGTCTCAGGACGGCGCAGAGCTCCTCTCTATAGGCCTGCAGCAATTGGCGTCTCGGACACGCACACCAGAAGAAGCTTGATCTGAAGGCCCCCTGACCCCCTGCTGTCTTGGCAACAGAATCCACGGCAACTGGCCCAGCAACCTGCAATGGGCTTGCAGTATCTGGGACCCCCAATTTCTCCATTCACACAAAAAAACAAGAAGGAAAGCAAGGGAGAACAAAAGGGTCAGGGAGGAGAGAGAGAGAGAGAGGGGGGCTGCTCTGTTCACAACACAAGCATGTCAGTCCAGTGGAGCAATACAGCCGCAGCAGCAAACAGAACCTTGTCAAAGTTACTTATTAAATGATCCCCCAAGTGTACGTAGTAGGCAACAGCAAGGATAAAGGACACAAAAGAACATGACAGAGGTGGTGACGAGGTTTTGTGCTGTGAGGTGCTGTGAGGGGGCCAGTGCGGAGCTGATGAATGTTCTCTGCAGAGTTGGTGTGGTAGGAATGGGCTTTAGTGAGTGTGCCAGAGTGCACACATAGGCAGTAAGCAGTGAGCGCTTTGTCAACAGAATGTGTTTACTCTGATCGGGGCTAACTAATCTGATGAGGAATGTCTACTGAAGAACTGTGTTGAGGTGCTTGTGATTTTACACAGCATGTGCCATTAAGCATTGCTCTTATCTTCTATTGAATGCACTTTGACCATCACCCTCTTTATGCAGCTGAAGTCGAACCAAATGTCTGAGCACACACACACATGCACACACTCATGCACACACACTCGCACATGTGCACACAATGACAAACAAACAATGACGCCTGAAATCTGTGTGTCTAATTGTTTTAAAGGATTTTTTTTCTTTTTTTTTGTGTGTCTTTGTTGGTCTTTTTTTCTTTGGTATTTGTCCACCCAAACATTTATATCACAAAAAAGAGACCTGTATTCGGTTGTAGCTCACCTATTGCAAAGGAATCAGCTCTACTCGCTGAGCTGACGCGTTTAACTTTTGTCTGTCAATCTGGCCTGGCTAGAGCACACCTTATGGTGACAGGCAATGAATAGCTATGCAACATGCACACTGTCATACACACACATTGCTTAACAGTTACAAATGCAATTGATCTTGTTTTTATTCAAATCAACATTTAATTAGAAATATGAGGATGCTCAAGGATGATTCCTCTCACATCTGGACACACACACACACATACAGTACATAAATATAATTATATACATATATACATCATGCTTCCTTTGGATTGAAAGGTTTGTTTGACAAACTGTCACAATTTAAATCAAATGTGGGCAATGAATAGATGTCCTAAATGCATAGTATTTTATATCCTTATAACACATACAAGTTTCTGGTAGTGAAATTATCACATTCTACCTCTGTTTTTATTGCCATATTTCTTCTTACCGCAAGAGCAGTAAGTACATGTTACCGTAAGACTGCTTTTACCAGCCAAATATATTACCCACCTTCCACAAAAGACTCAAACTCACATCTTCATAATCCACCTTGGTACTTTGACTAGTGACCTCTCCACCTCATATCATTCTTAAGTTTTTCTATTCTCTATATTTAATCATTTAAAAATATTTCTTCCTTCCTTCCTGTTTCCTGCTATGAATACGTCTTTTTGTTTAAGCTATTGGCAATTATTTGGAGATGACATGATGCTGTCATTATTCTAACTGAATGTTGTTTTCTTACATTTATGGTGTCTGACCTGTTCATCTACTGACAAATTGTACTAATAGGATTCTACTTATTAAAGCATCTACTAAATGCATACATTTAAAATGTAAATATGCCATGCAAGCTTGGCACATCCATAACAGCTATAAAGCACTGTTAATGTAAGTCATATAATGTATAATTTATCAAGATAATCAAAGATCAATATCTCACAAGGCAAAAAAAATGGCAGTAACAGATATTATAGAGAAGTTGCACAACACTACACAGAAGAAAATGACAGACATGTCTGTTATATGCAAAGGAATGACTGTGCTACTGTATATTATATATGTTATACTAGTAGATTAACATAGACCCAACTGAAATTCATAATACCCTACGTGCATGGTTTGCAACACTGCATTGCAAAGGTCTCTCTCTTTCTGCAGTTTTCATTATTTCCCTCTAGTGGGTGAAAGAAGGTATTATATTTAGTTGACACAAACAGGCACACATACGCTTGCCTTGTTAGACTATCCTGATCTTCCAAGCTTCAGTTTGACATTGCTGCCAGAATCAGTCTGGACAGTTATAAATTGTTGCTCTTGAGTCAAACCACAGTTGCTCTGACCTATCAAACCATTTGGTGCATCAGGTTACACATACACAATGCACACACACACACACACACACACACACACACACACACACACACACACACACACAAAGGGCTGTATATATGATTTTAGAGCTATATACCTTTAGTGTAATTTTTTATTATTGCTGTAGACATCCGTCAGCCAGTGAAATGCCCTGTGTGAATATATTCTGTTTTATGGCCCCTGCCTCTATGTAAATTGATATCGATTTTTTTTTACTTGTCAGAATAAGGGCCTCTTTTCCCTGATTGGTCTGGTGAATCAACCTTGCCTGTCAATCACATGAATACATGCACACAGCTCAACGGCACTTTGCAATGGCAGACTAATGGGCTCAGAGGGAGGGAGCAGAGGAGGCGGTCGGGGGTGGGCTTCTGATTTCTGAGTTCATTTTCAAAATCTTTTGTTCTTTTATAGTGAGCTCTTATTGCAACTATCAAATCTTACCTACCCCAGCTTTAATTTTGCAATGTCTACATTACAAAGGAAGAGCACTTACCTGAGAATAGAAAATTTTCCCGTTGCTAATTAAATCATGCACAGGTTAAGATGAATTCACATTCAAATCAAATATTAAGCTTCAGTTACAAAGAACAAGGCCAAATACAGGTTCATGAACACATCTTCTATATAAACCAGTGTTGCACTGCCCTCTATGGGTGCATAAGTTAAACCTTTCAATCCTATTGATACTTTAGGTTGCACTACACTATACAAATTCAGTGTTTGTCTTCAGTATGCAGTAGTACGGCACATAGAAACCGTGTAACAATCACATTGTTCTTTGGTCAAGGGGGTGAATGCCACTGTCCCTATTGTTTGAATCTCCATTGCTCACGGTAACGCCTTCATAGTGCCTTCCCAGTCCTTTTCTCAAGATGTATTTGTACTATATTGTCAATAGTGCATCCACACCCAAGAATGTTTAGTGCTACTAAAACCAATAAAGAAATTAAGGTTGTGGTGGTGGGGAAGGAAGGAGGAACGGGGGCAGCACTGAATGGAACAGCCAGGCGGATGGATGAGAGGATTTTAAATAGGTGAGGGCAGTAACACACGCTGACTGCATAAGCATAATATAAAGGGTGGTGAACTCATAAAGAACTCTCTGTAATGCCACTTCACATACCAGACAGACCAACCCAGGAAACCCAGGAAACCGTCAGAAATTAACTTCTGTAAGTAGCCTTTTTGTTATCATGTTATAGGATAGCACAAAGACCTGCTGAAATCAATCTTTCATATGAATATTTTGTGGTATTTTGTACATGGTAATCATTAAAGACAAAAAGGACTACTACGCTAAACATGTAAATGTGTAACAGTTTCATATAACTGTTCGGTCTTTAAAGTGTTGATAAGTGACATAATTGTCACTTATGTAACCTTTTCAAATCTGATGTGTAAGGCTTATATAAAAACAAGAAAGCCATTACCTGAAACATGTTAAAATAAATTGGAATATTACCTGAGCAGTTGGGCATTACAAACAATCTGCAACATGTAAGCCTATATGTTAGTAGGCTATATTTTACGTACATTCATCAACATTATTTAAAAAACATTTTAAAGTAGGAGGGGAAACAAATTCATACTTCTAACTTTAATGAACTGACAATGATAGACAGGCAATTCAATAAGGAAGGGTCAGAGTAGATTACGGGAAGAGATAAGAGAGACAATACAAAATCAACATTTTAAACGGATTTAAATCTTTCCACAGGTCTTTGCGGCTAGAAAAATGATACATTTGAAACTTTCACTTTTCTTTTTCCTGCTCTACAGTATCTCCCAGATACTTGGTGAGTCTCCAGTGAGACCTGCTACATTGACTCTACCATTATATTACATTAGACTGCATTATATTACATTAATTAATTTCATTTATCACTCTGGAGTCTGGACACAGTGAACCCGACCTTAACTCTTCTCTTGCCTGTCCCCATGCCCTCTCTTGTGTCCTACCAAGGTGTACGTATTGAGTCTAGCTCTCCGGTTAACAACGGCTTTGTGCGAACAGAGCTTGACGCAACGGTGTCTCTAACATGCCAGTCAGTGAGCGAAGTAGACCAGGCCCAGAAAGAGCTTGTCTGGCTAAGGAACGGGATCGTGGTCCAGTTGGCCCCGAACAACAACAAAGGCCGAAGCAGTGTGTGCGTAACACCCGTCACCCTTGAAGACAACACTGCCACTTTCACCTGCCAGGAGAAGGCTGACGCCAGTCTTAATGCCTCGGTCACCTTAGATGTCACCTGTAAGTCATTGGTGTATAGTGACGAACGTCTGAATGAAGAGAAGCCATCACATTGTGTGTGTGTGTGGCACAACATTAGGTTGACAACTGCCAGTTGATGGACTTCTGAATATAATTAATCAGTTCTCCCTCCTCAGATGCTCCAATGCTCTCTGGAATGGATAATGTCTCATTGGAGGTGGAGGTGGAAGCCGAGCTCGTGTTGCATTGCGTCGTTAGGGCTAATCCGCCTGTGTCGGTGTCCTGGCAACATAACGGCAGCCCTCTTAACCTCGCGCTGACTGGCTTCATGTTGACCGACGACGGCGCTACAAGCCAGCTGAGAGTCAAGAGGGTGGACCGGAACTTGCACCATGGCGTGTATCTCTGTGTGACTGAATCTCCCCTCTACGGGAGACACAGCCAGTTCTTCCAAGTCATTGTCAATGGTATGTCATATAGCAAATCATTTACAGCTATGCAAACAGAAAAAAGCAAGTGGTTCTATATTATCTTCTGCCATTTGCATTGCAGACCAAAAACAAATGGGTTTTGGGCCACACACACACACACACACCTACACACACACCTACACACACACACACACACACACGTTCACTAATATGCAGGCACGGCCGACCTACGAAAACAAAAAACATAGATATTTATAATATTTTAATAGATATTTGCTGATATATTCATTTAGGCAAATGTTTAAAATATTGTACAGTTTACTGTATATGGTCATCTGATATTGAGTGAATGCCTTCTCAGTAAATGTCTCTTGTGTCTCTTCACACATTAGACAAGACCATTAAATTCCCTCTCATGCCCATGGTGGCAGGGATTGTTGTAGTGTGCTGCACAATGCTTCTTGCCATCATCTCTCGCTGGAACAGGATTATTAAGGTAACACACACATCCATCCACATATTCATAATCAGTCATAATGTTGACTTCTTGAATTAACTTCTCAATGAACGTCTCGTCATCATGATAAGCGACACAAATTGTGAAATGCAAAAACGTGTGAAATACAAAAACGATTACATTGAATTGGTAATGACACTTCTTTGTTTTGTTTTTGACAGTGCTGCAGGCAAAACTGACTCTGTAACTGGGCTGGGCTAACCAAGTGAAAGCAGAGTGCTCTCATCTTCTTATAGACTTTATTCAAAACATTTGAATTAATTTAATTAATGGATCATTGTGTAGTATACTGTATTGTCTGGCTAAAACGTACAATGTGCCCAACTGGAACTAATAGAGGCATTTGCATTCAAGTAAATATGCAGGAGATTTTACTTTTACAATGTAAAGAAGAATGTCGTCAGTTGCATTTGGTTTTCTATTTTCTGCATTTAGTATGACTTCAGAAGTTTAACATATTCAAATTTATTGTGAGGTACTGTACAAATGTATTGAACTTTAACTCCTGACTCAACCTCTGTAGAAATGTCTCTATACTCTGGTTGTTACACATTTACACATTTAATCACTGATCCACAAATGCACAATCGCACGTGCACCCAAGCATTCACGCACACACACGCGCACACACGCGCACACACACACACACACACACACACACACACACACACACACACACACACACACAAACAAACACACACACACATACACAGAAGCAAATCTGCCTCTACAAGTTCAAGGTCTATAGGATATAGGAATACAATTATTACAACAAAAGACACTCAACATGTATATTAAAAAAAATGTATATGAGCTGTAACCTATAATCAACATTAATCAAGATGGGATGAGTTTCACTCATTGTTGTTATTCATGATTCTTTTTTTTTTAATTTTTTTTATTGTTTTGGTACTATTTTAACAAGTGTGGTAATATTTCACTACTCTTACTACAAACCTCCCAACAGGCCATTAAAAGTATAATTGTTTCACTACTTTAAGTGCATTTTCAATTGACTGAATACAAAACTACAAAGTAACAGTTTCACCACAGCTAATCAGTGTTTTTTTAAAACAACAATTTCTTTACATGCAATAAACTCAAAGCACCTTTTTGTTGTTTCTTTTCATGTTTAGAAATGTCATACCTTAATTGAATCAAACTGCTTTTAATAGATAATCACTTTTCAATCTTTTTATCACACATTTGGTAAACCTACTGTTTGTATTTATTTACACTTATTTTCTTCGAACTACAAAATTAAAATCTACATTATACTACATTGTAACCCATGATTACCATACATAATGATATCCATTAAATCTACATTAATTGGTTATACACAGTGCAAGCCACAATTGACTAAACAAAAGGAGTTGACTGAACATTTGCACTTCAACGTGGAGTATAGGGGTATAAAGTTTGTGTGACCAAGGAGCCTGTAAAGCATATAGAGGGGTGGGCTTTGTCCTCACTAAAGAGGGGGTCCGTTTATTTTTGTTACATTTCTAAAGTTACTGTACTACAGTACAGTATGATACAGTACAGTACAGTACAATACAATACAGTACAGTGCAGTACTGGGACAGGATGGTCCAGTGGTCTGGGTGTTTGGCTCCCAGCCAGACAGTTGTGGGTTCAAACCCCAGAGTTGTGTCAAACCCCCTACCTGTAAACATCCTTGAGCAAGATGCCTAACCCCCTACCCCCTTACTGCTCCTGGTGGTTGGTCGCACCTTGCATGGCAGCAATCACCATTGGTGTATGAATGTGTGTGTGAATGGGTGAATGTGGGGCAAAATAAAGCGCTTTGGATGAAAGAGCTATATAAAAGAAGTCCATTTACATTACAATATACAGTACACTAACCTGACGACTCTGGAAGCTTGATACAATGTAGAGGAGTACCTTTTTCATAAAGAACCAACTATAAATGTGTGTGTGTATGTATTACAAGGATAGCCACTTCAGATGAACCCTCTCATTTAGGGGGTTCATTTCTAAACACAAATATACAAAAATACAAGATATCATTAAAAACAACACAAATACACACACATACACAACATCTCTCACAGACCTAACCACTCTCCCACCCATTGACTAACAACTGGATGCATTGAAACTATAACTTGTATGTATATGGGTATACGTATCCATCCACCCATCTTCATCCGCTTATCCAGAGTCGGGTCGTGGGGGGTATACTGTATGTATGTACATACTATATAAAGAGTCAATGGGTGAGGGAGTTGTTAGGCCTGTGAGAATTTGTGTTTACATGACAACAAAAACATACTGACCCCCTCGGTGGGGACCAAGCCCACCCCTCTGCCTTCATGGGCTCCTTGGTCACAGACTATTATGCTCCATGTTGAAGCATTCAGTCAACTCCTTTTGTAGGGTAAATTGTTGTGTATTATTCAGTCAATTGAAAATGCACTTGAAGTGGTTAAAAAACGATACATGTTGTGAGTTTTGTACTCGGTAGTGAAATCTTTGTAAATTTGTAAAAATAGTAGCAAAACGATTCAAACGGTATTATCCCACTCGAGTGTTACGTCACTCGGTGGGCGGAGAATAGCATTTTGGATTTGTCTGTTGTCCGCCAAATTCAAACAGTGAAAGGAAGAAAACTAGACGAAGGTGCGGCAGACACGAAGCAAGGAAGGAAAACGCTCTGATTCTGAAGAAGAAAGGTCTTTGGTAAGCGTACGCAAAATTAAATGAATGTATTCGTTAGGATGTCCAAGCAGTGTCGAATGTTTTTCAGTGTGCACAGTTTCTAGGGAACAGCGTGTTGGTTAGCTAATTGTCTATTGGTTGCCCCTGTGCAGTATATAGTGAGTAAGCTGTTTGAAGACAACATCACATTACGTTTGACCTGAACTAACGGGGCTTATTTCTTAGCCCTGCAAATTGTAGGTAGGTAGATATTACTGGAGTCCTAGGGTCATTTCACACAAAAGGCATGATGTCTGCGCAACGGGTTGTTGTTATCCGACATAGACGAATGTTGCACATGTGTAATCAAACCTTTTCATACATAACATACGGTAAATTCCTGGTTTCATCTACTGTATGAAAATGTGAGGCAAGGCGAGTTAATTTACAGGGAGAAAATTCATTACAAATAGGACAATTTAATTATGCATAGAGTTTGGGTTAGGAATGTGGCTGTTTATTTGCACATAATTATTTACAGATTATACAGGTTAGGCAGTGACAAACACGATTAGATTATGGTGATGATTCGAATTATGAGCCGGAACTCATTAGAAGCAAGTATCTGCTGTTACCCTGCTGTGTTAGTGGTTTTGACCCTACTCTTGTTTTTTTTCTTCTAGATCTAGAGCAGTGTCTTGAGTGATGGACGGTGTAAGCAAGGCTGTGGTTGGAGTATGGCGTGCACATACAGTCCTGGATGAGTCTGAAGGGGCTGAGAGCTCCCCCGAGGCCCCCGATCACTTCCGCAAGCTGCGATCTTCGTCTTCGCTTAATTCTTTACGGATGTCTTTGCGCAAGCGCCTTCCCCTTCGGTCTGTCCAGGCCAACTCTCTCCCAGAGAACCCAACTTGGGAAATGCTGCAGGAACAACCAAAGACCAGTGCTATCTGTAAACTTGGCCGCAGTGCAAGGAACTCCATTGGTGGAGTTTATCAGGTAACGCATAAGAGGCTGCTGTAGTTAAATGCTCTTCCCTTTTTATTGTAACCTTGAAAAAGTCATCCACAAAGCAGTGCTCTCTCCACATATCTTACATAAAAAATATAATGGATAGCATTGAGTCATTAGGCTCTAATTGTTGCAACATTTCTAGTTTCTTCTAAATTGATGCACACAGTGGGGAAAAAAAAGGTCAAACGACTCATCATTCCTCATACTGTAGCTATTGATTGCTCTATTTAAAAAGGAATCTTGCATTGTTAAATCAGTTGTTGACATTTTCTTTTATTAAGTCATCTTAAACTCTTATGTCCTCCCTTGTGCTCAGAGGCTGCAGAGAAGCAAGGAAACAGTGCGTGAGCCGTGTTTAATAGCGACGCCCAATCGGATAAGCGAGGGGGACGAAGACGCAGCGTCATCCTCGCACACCCCATGTCGGCCGACCGCCCTCGTCCCCGCGGCGACTCCTAGGCGCGCCACTCGATCAGGGGCCACACCCGCGCGCACTCCGGGCTCGAGACGTAGGCATGCGGTCCGGGGAACGCCTGAGGTGGACGCTGAGGTGCGCCACGTGAAGACTGGTGGAGGCAGGAGGCAACTGGTTCGCATGGCTGCTTTACGGAGTCCCTTCGCGTCACCAAACACCCAAAGCCAGAGGCAGTGAGTCCCCGTATGGCGCGGCACTTGATAACACAAAGCTTGTGAAACTAAATTGTCAGTGTCGTATTGTGTGGCTGGTAATTTTTCTTTCTCTTATGCCTATGCAGTAAGTTTGACCGGGACCTGGAGAATGTGTCCAGTGGACTGAGGAAGCTCAAACATTTGTCCAGAGCTTTTGACAACCTGATTGGGAGAGATGAAAGGTATAGCAGCATTATTGTATTGTGCTTTTGGCATTATATGTGATTCTGAAAAATGTGCTACTTAAACGACTACTAGTTATCTTTTTTAGAATGTTAGAGTAGACTTAAATGTTCTAATTCTGTATGTGTATTTAATAGAGTTTTTTATATATATGTATGTATATATATATATATATGTATGTATATATATATATATATATGTATGTATATGTATATGTATGTATATATATATATATATATATGTATGTATATGTATATATA
>JAODUE010007932.1:0-18352 GCA_027564755.1 Amblyopsis hoosieri
ACTGCCCTGCATGTTTTAGATGTTGCCTTGCTCCAACACAGCTGATTCAAATGAATGGCTCGTTAGAATCCTGATAAGGAGACATTCATGTGAATCAGGTGCGTTGGAGCAGGGAGACATCTAAACCATGCAGGGCAGTGTTCCCCGAGGACCAGGGTTGGGAGACACTAGTCTAATCATATATCTCTTTTGGAAAAATTCCGATATACCGGTATATACCGGCATATCGCCCAGCCCTAAATAAGACTAGAGGTGACACAGACTAAATGGTTGTGTGACGTAAGGGGTCCAAAAGTTGAGTCTTAGACCCCTTGAGGTGTTGCCAGGTACGTCTATGGGGTAAGAGGGTTGAAATTGTATTTTTTAAATGTAGTTTTATTGTTTGTTTTTATTGTCTTGATGTGTATGGGTATCTGTATATTAGTATGTTGTTATTAGCCTCCACAGATCTGATCTAATTTCACCATACTATTGCCAATTATTTTCTCTCCCTTAAAGGGTATATTATATTCATTTCCAAGTACCTACAATCTATCTGAGGCCACAACAGTATTTCTGCAGTAAACTGTTTTGAGGAAAATGTACTGTTTCAGGCCATGCTAAAGGTATATTTAGCTGGTCTGGTCGCTGCCTACGTCATCCTCCACAGCTAAATGCCGTTGTTGACACGCCCAATTAAGAAGCGTTCCATTTTGCTCCATTTAAATGCATTGCAATGCTCTATCTTACTATTCCGGTATCTGTGTGGTACCAGTGGTCTGACATGTAAATGACTATTGATGCTGAGAAACTTGTTTGCTAGATGAGAGGTTTTGCGGTGGTGTCCACTACCTGTCTACTATAGGCCATCTTCATCAGGTACCGACAAATGTTGTACATGTACAATGAACCTACAACACATCAGATGAGACACATAGAGACAGAGAGAAAGAAACATGAGTTATACAGTATGCATCACATCTTATTAAAACATTGTTGTTCATTTGAAATAATAATTCACAGAGGCAGATAGACAACTACAGTAATATCGGCAGACATTCGCACTATCTATTTATCTATCTAATCTTTCTAGTTTTTAATGGCTTTTTCAGCAAAAATATCGAGCCAATCAGACCCATCTGTGAGAGTGAATATGGTATACTTACTTAAGTAATAACAATATTATTATACGTAGTAAGAACATACTGAATAATAGAAGGTTAACAAAATGTAAATTATGTCTGATTATCATATAAAACATCCCACTCCCTACAGTAGATGTTGCAATGTAAGATGTCCTTGAGTGTAAGGCATCCAACATAAAATGTATTATTATTATTAGTAGTAGTAGTAGCATATATGTACAAATACAGTAGTGTATGATGTGTGTACATTATATGTTGTGGGACCATTGGCAAATTCTACTTTATAATCATTTTGTTCTTTTTTTCAAGATCTTAAAAATAGGCAGATTGGGTACTAAACATTATATAGCTATACCATTATATAGATACATGTGGTGGTGTTCATGTTGCTGAAAGGCCTGTGTCATAATCCTGATGAAGTCCAGCATTCTCAGCAGCCTACGCATTCCCTCTACACTGAGGAAAGTGGCCTTTTTCTCCAGCTCAAACGTGCACAGAAAGCAGCCCTGCAGCGCACGCACCTGCACGAACACATGCACGTCGTCAAGTTATATATAATGAGCTCTGACTTGATCATTATTAATGTGAATATGAATATGGAGGGCGTACCTTCATGCTAAGCATGTCTTGGTATGTGTCAAACCCTTCAGGGAAGAAACAGTTCATGAAGTGTTCCACATCTGTGATGTCAGTGATGTTCACAGGGCTGAACTGCTCCAAGCATGGGATGTAGCCCTGCCACAAGGCCAGCTGGTACAACTATGTGGGAAGGGAATAATAAGTAACAATATTGGACACATGGATGTCAACGGTACCATTGGAAGAAATGGCACTTTAAGCATGAATTAAAAAATGCTATCGTTCTAGCAGAGACATTATAAAATACTTTGTCTCATACGACATTCATTAATAATTTGCAAATATGCATATAAATGTAAGTGATAACTGGTTACCTTTATACTAAAGAGAATATCTGCAACTGTCAGCATACGTTCCTGATAGAATTTTTTTGGCAGGCGATGTTTATACCTTTTCCATATATCCATCAACAGCTGTAACCTTGGATCAACGATTAAGAGGTTGTGGTTAAAATTAAATTGTTATGTGGCAACAAACTAAGCTTGTGTTAAGATAACTTAGATGTATTAAAGTTATCTAAACACATGTCATTGCTCTCTGTCTGATCGGTAGGCCTACAGTATAGTACGGTAACTTACCCTTTCGCATAACTGTTGTTGTCTTGTTGTGAAGCAGCTCGTTTCATGTGTGCTATAAACGAATTAATCTCTCTTTCAAAGCCAGCAACTACTGGGTTTCGTTTGCCAAGTTCCCCATAATATGAAGCTGGAAAGTCAAATTTGGACCCCATTTCAGAAAACGCTTTCTTCTGCCTGCTGCTAGCTAAAGTTTATGTCTAACAACAGCGCAGCAGACGTTGGGCACGACCGATATCACCTTGGTAACTACGCTGTGCGCCCAGCACAGTAAAGAGGAAAGAAGACACACATGGCGATTCATGAAAGAAAGAAAGAAAGAAAGAAAGAAAGATATTTGCTCTGATTCAATCAGAGATGAATGATTGAACTTTTAAGAAATTCAGTAGCCTATCCATGGCCACTCCAATGAGATAACCGAATACAAAAAACGTAGTAGCCTATTGCATGAGGCCCTCATACTTTCTGAGCTCAGAGAAAAAATATGCCCTTTCAGTTGAGCCTATTATTGCTCCCATTCTGCTGTCACTAATACTGTCATCAGTTCTCATTTGACCAAACATCCACTGCATACACACAAACCTAAAGCTTTTGGCATTCGAAACCGGGCCGGCTAATACTCTGGCAAATGTGCTTTACACACACACATGCACAAGCGCACACACACACCACCCAAACACACTTGGACTGAGGCATTTCCTGGGGTGTTAGCATTGTCCCTACCCAGTGTCACATCATGGCAGAGAATGGGCGAGAATGAAAGAGTGTGACAATAGAGGAATGGAAGTGGCTTAACAGTTTACATCATTGTTCTAGAAACATCCAACCCTTGGCAGGGTCAGTGTGTGGCGGTGGTGGTGGGCGGAGCTTAGACAGTATTAGACACAAGCTGTGATGTGAGAGGGGAGGGGCTCGCAGGGCTTTAAATGGGCCTGCACAGACAGAACAACAGCAGTCCCCCACCTCAGCCTAAACGCCTGCTGGGTTGTAGACATTTGAGGCCACCAGATAGCTGACCCAGGATCCAATCCATCTTCATCCTCTCCTGCACCATCATCATCGTCATGGACATCCCCATCCAGTACCCCTGGTACCGCCGCGCATTCAGCACTCGCCTTTCTGACCTGGTCTCGGCTGAACCGCTTACTGATTGGCCGATGGTCTGGCCCTTCCCCTGGTCCCTCCCTCTGACGCGCCCCCTCCGATGGATGAACTGGCCCGACAATGGACACAGTGAGGTAAAACCATAATAGTCTTATACTGTGTAGTGTGAATTGCCTGCCTAGCTCACATGAATGGCCTTAATTAAGGACTAGCTGAATGTGTTTGGAAACCATACCATTATCATCAATACATTTGCAAAAATAATACAATTAATTTAAAGCTTTAGTACATTTTCATAGACTTTTTGTTTTACAGCACTTTAAAGCATTTTTACAGCACATCATCATTCTTTTTTCAAGCAGACCATAAATTCACTGTAAAAAATGTTTGGTAAAAAACTTGACTATATTATGTATATGCATTACATTATACTGGATACTGTATGTATGTATGTACAGTATGTACTGTATACTGTATATGATATTGTATCATATTACATTTTAGTGAGTTCGGCAGACCATAACAAACTTAAAGCAACAAGGTTTCAGTTCAGTGTCCCCAGAGGTGGTGGTACATGGTGAGTGATTAACTCTGTCATGTCTGCATAGATGCGTGTAGATAAGGACCGATATGTCATTTATCTGGAGTTGAAGCACTTCTCTCCCGAGGAGCTGTCCGTCAATACCAGTGGTGATTATATCACGATACATGCCAAACACGAGGACCGGCAGGTCAGTTACTGCTCATAATATTATTCTGCATATAAAAAAATATTATTTTTATTATACTTAGTACATGTTGAGGTTGGGAAGAGTTTTGCTTCCTGATGTCAAAAAACGACATGCATTAAAAAAAACAATCACAATGTCAGGTGTCAGTTGACCCTAAAATATATAACCAAAAGTGTAAACAGGAGTGTCAGAG
The DNA here is from genome assembly GCA_027564755.1 of Amblyopsis hoosieri. Classification (NCBI taxonomy): domain Eukaryota; kingdom Metazoa; phylum Chordata; class Actinopteri; order Percopsiformes; family Amblyopsidae; genus Amblyopsis; species Amblyopsis hoosieri. The sequence goes on from JAODUE010007932.1 coordinate 4,367, forward strand.
GACAGAGATGTCAATCAAGCAGGGATTGCATATGTCTATAGTGTTGTCCAATCATCCAAAACTCAAAACACCTGTGCATGGTACTGATTTCTCTGTATTGGTCAATCAGGATGACCACGGTTATGTTTCAAGGGAGTTTCTGAGGAAGTACAAGCTACCTGCCGGAGTCTCAGCATCTGACATCACCTCCAGTTTGTCGTGTGATGGAGTGCTTACCATCACTGCTCCACGCTCATCCAGCTGCCTGGAGCGCACCATTCCTATCACCTATGAAGACGGAGCTACACACAAGAACAAGTAGAGCCCAAGCTGACCCCAGCCTGAATACAAATTAGAGCTCCCTGTGTGTGTTTATTTGATACCCAGAAACTAACATTTATTCAGCTAATATTATTACTGCAACACATGTTATTGTGTTGTAGGAGACATGTTGGCATGAGAATCAGGCTGTTGGCCATACAAACTAAAATAGCATAGCCTACATTATAAGCCTCCACTCTGCCATGTTATGGCATGTCATTATCCAACACTAGTTTTGCACTTAAATGTATAGTCAGCTATTGCAAGCTAAATCTAAGCTAATACACATTTCCTCAAATTCAACAAATATATCCTCGCATCTTACCTCGAAGTTAGCAAGGGTTCTAAATAATGACTGACCCTGCCTTTACTGCCTTTACTAAGTGGTATACTAATTTAAAGCTGCTGTAGGTAAGATTACTGAGTTGCAACAAGAGCCCGATTAAAAAAAATGTCTTTGCGTGCTGTCAAAAATATAAATGGACTGAAATAGGGGGAGTTTTTCACTCACTGACAGACTATGGCTCTATTATAGCTATATAACACCCTACCCACAGCACCTTAAAGCCAAATGGTATCCCTACAGTAATTTCAAGGCAGCATGTATTTCTATCAGGCTAATCCACCAGTGCTGTGGGTGCCTGTTTGAGACTAAAATGAATATGGCATGGTATTCCTATAACACTATTGGAGAGGACATGGGGACAGTTTCAGTAGATTATCCATTGAGGTATTATGTTGATTTCTGCATGTGTGAGAAGAGGAAGAGTTCTGATGGCATTTTCCATGTTACCATAAAATTGATACTTAAAGTAACACTCCTGTATTTAGTTTTAACATCCCCAGAACTCCACAATTCCTCCCCAGCTCACAGTATATTTTGAAACCTGTGCAGAAACCAGCTCATGGAGGTATACTGTATAGGGGAAAGGACAGAGCACACTGAGCTTTAAACCAAAAGAACATTTTAGCTGGTTTCAACGACAAGGATAGTTCCAGACACATATTGAGGATTGTCGCTTTAAATTAAGGAGCAGGGACCAGCATGTATAGTGTTAAGGAGAAGGAGTGGACAAAGTAGAGGAGTGGTTGGATGGAGCAGGAGAAACCTAGGTAGCAAAGCTTGAAGAGGAGAAAGCTTGAAAGACGGACTCTGGAGGGGCTTTGTACTGCTAAGGTGTGGGTGGGTGTGTGCATATGTACAGTACAGTATGTATGTATGTTTGCGTGTGTGTGAGTGTGTGTGTGTGTGTGTGTGCGTGTGTGTGCGTGTGTGTGTGTGCGTGTGTGTGTGTGTGTGTGTGTGTGTGTGTGTGTGTGTGTGTGTTAGTGCCAACATTTCCTAGCTGCAACAATGTTTAAAACAAATTAAGGAGTGTTTTATACAACATCCAAATATATTAACAAATAAACTACTGGAAACGTATTACAATAAATGGTGAAAAATAAAGAGTAGTCTATTTTATATTCAATTCCAAGTTTTTTGTTTATGCCAGTTTCATTATATCAAATTTGTAACTTGAAATTCATACTAATTAAATAACCTTGAATTAGTATTAGTATAACGTCATTTTTAATTCACAATTAGCTGTAAAGTACTGTACGTACAATGAAGTAAGTACAATGAAAACATTTGAGACTGAGAATGACTATAGAGACAGCAGCATAATGCATGGGCCTTTTGATTAAAATAAACACACATTTAAGACTTCAAATGTTCTATCAAGCAGAATTGATTGTTAGCTAAATTCAATTCCTTACAATGCTTTTATGAAAGGTATACATGATGTACACAGTGATTTGTCACATACTGTATCTTCTGAAGTCTTTAGCAACATGCAAACCAACAGTCAGCAAGACTACCCATGTACTGTAGTTTAGGCTCCAATCAGGTTGTCATCAGTTGGTGATGAAGGTTCGACCTCAGTTACAGTAGAAGTCCCATTTCTGCATTCAACATAAATTGTACAATAACCACATTTGACATTCCTGTTGCTGTGTGTGTGTGTGTGTGTGTGTGTGTGTGCGTGCGTGCGTGCGTGCGTGCGTGCGTGCGTGCGTGCGTGTGTGTGTGTACCTACATCTGTCTTGACCTCTGCAGTAGCAGCCATCAGAGCACGTGTTTCCTCCACTACACTGCTGGGAAAGAGTCCAATTCGGGCCTCTTGCTGTCCATAGTACGAGTCCTGCACCTTTAATCACAGAGAACGAGAACACCATTAACCCTCTAACATGCTGGGTTTTTCATGTAAAACATATCTATTTTCCACTACTTTTGAGGTGAAAATGTGGCATAACTATATTGTTAATTAGTCGGTGCTGTACGGGTCAGAGGTTAGCAAACAATAGGCGGAATGATCTGGGAAATAGTGGGGGTGCTCCAAATTATTATTTTACCAGAATGTTTCTGCCAATATTGTCCATAATTATAAATGGTGTTGTATTGTGTAGAAAGTAACGCATGGTGTCATTTAGTTCATTTATTCATTAATTGTTTGTCCCATGCTGCACCACTCCTAGCCTATAAGAAGTTTAACTCAAATTAATTATATAGCCAAATATAGCCAGCTATATTCAATATTGTTAGGTCCATAGGTCCACATTTAATATTAGACAGTCTGATATTTTCATAACAGTGATCATGGTCTGTGCATTTATATTTTAGCCTATATGTTTTACTGCTACATGGCTTTGGCTTGCTTTATAGTTCCAACCGTGGGTGTCACCAGTCTACATCTGCAGTAGATTACAGTCAACTAATGAAGCTTAATGAATAGTAATGGTGAGGGATCACATACACTGCCTGCCCAGAAGAGGTTGCCTCGGTCTTTCAGCATGGCGTAGACATAGACGATCTGTCCCTGCCTGATGGGGATGAACCTACAGTCACCTGGGTAGTAGTCCAGCAATGCACGGGCTATCAGGATAGGGTCTGAGAACACAATGTACAGTTTATGCATGTATGTGTGTATCATGCCTTGTTTGCATTCATACGCTCTCCCCTAGTCTCACTGCCTGCCAACAAGTCTAGGTGTTGGCCATCTTGAGAATCTACCTCCTCCCCAAAGACCATATACAACCAGTAGCCAATCAGTGAACTCAGACAAATAGTTCCAATAGCAAGAAATGCAGACTTGTTTGACACTGGTCAAGCAATAAGCATTCAGGTGTGTGATAATACAGTGCTGTTACTGCATTGACTCTTCTATAGAGCCATGATGCATGTTATCTATCTATCTATCTATCTATCTATCTATCTATCTACAGTATCTATCTATAAGCAGCAAAATAAGATAAACAAAACACACATATAACTATCTTTTATCTAATGCTAACATTTAACATGATGTGTATAATGTTGGTGAGGCTGCTACTCACAACTGCACTCCGAGTCAGCGCAAAGTTTCTTGTCAGCGAGTTTAGGCATCTGCCATTCGGCCTCAGAGAGCGACAGGCAAACACACAACAGCAGGGCCAGCCAACAAGGTGGACAGGACATGTTTCCCATGACTCTGTGCAAGCACTTTTACTATTCGTAAAGAGAATAGTCTCTTCTGCTCTGTCTGAAGGAGGCTTAGCTATATATAGCAACCCCCCTTTTGCTGAATCTCCACCCTCATAGTTCTCTCTCTCTCTCTCTCTCTCTCTCTCTCTCTCTCTCTCTCTCTCTCTCTCTCGCTCTCTGTGTGTGTGTCTTCCCCCCTACAAACAACACACCCACACATACAGACAAACAGCCCCTTTCAAACCTTTACAGCAGGTAAACAGAACGGGGACATGCAGGAGGCGGGGTGCCGATTAGACAGTGCCCTGTCTGTGTGTGTGTTGTGTGTTGACCACCTTCCCCCTCCCCATATGCCTGCCCCAAACACAGAAGTTTACAACTGTTTATTATCCTCTGTGTGAACCATCTGTTTTTTGTCTCTATCTGCTCCTGCCACTAGATGTCAGGGCTTTGGCATTGTTAACCAAGTTGTTAACCTTCCATAACCTTACTCTCTCTCTTATTTATCTCTCTAATTATATTGCTCATTCACTCTTTCGCAAGGAGGCGGAGTTAAGTGTAATATTTACATGTGTTTCCACTGCCCTGGCCCTGCCCAGAATGGTTGCTCCAAGGAAACCAGCAGAGCCTCACTTAGACAAATGCTCACAAACATGCCCTATACATATGCACACACACCCCCACGCACGCACACATTCAAGCAGTCATCAAACAGGAAGAATACACCGGAGTTGGCTGGGAAGTTTCAGGTAAGTAAGACTTCTTTTTTGCCCATTTAAAAGCACACAGAATTTAATTTATATGGATTACAGTGGGCCTATGTGAGATATTGAATGGGAAAATGATTATATACTGTATATACAGTGTTTAGTATCTTAGTTGTTATATTATATTATATTACATTACTTTATGATAAACATGAAAACATATTACTGGTGAGCTGGAGGATTCTAGTGTTAGACACAGTCATAGTCATAGTCATCGTCATAGAAACTTAAATCTTAAATCTTATCGACCTGTTTTTTCACACCATTACTGTACACTCTGAAGCAATATGGTGTCTTAATAGAAAGCTATGAGTATTCATTGTAGATCAAGGGTGTTATAGGTTTGGCTTGGGAGGTATGAATTCACTGTTAGGATTAAAGACATAGAGTTACGTGACCAGGGCCGTTTGTGGTGGTGGATATTGGAATAATACTGGAATTCAGGAACTGGGTGGGTGGATGGGTACAGCAAATAATAGCCGTGCTGGTATTTCGGTCAGAGCAACAAAAACAGGTCCCGGACAAAGGAACTGGTTGAGAGCTGTATGAGATTAGATTACCAGACAACAACCAGTCTAAGACAATTAATCAGTGTTGAAATGTAGTCAGAAAACTAAAGAAGACCCTAACTTGTATTTCACTATGCTAAATCTTACATGTCATATTCTTGTCCACAAGGAGGAATTATCTTTGAAGAGAATAATGAAACCAACATAACCTAAATACAAAAAGACTAAAGGCTTGCTTGTGTTGAAAAAGGAGATCTACAGTGTAATTGCCGCATTAGCACCATCAGCTATGCTTAGTGATTCCTGACGTCCACACCTTAGAAGAAATGTTCTCACCAAGGAAAAGCAGTCTTCCCTCACCCACTCTGGAGGATTCCTTCTTCCCCATCTCCTCACCTCTCTCCCTGGCTATGCCGATATCTGCCTCCTCTCCTCTGCCTGGAGGAGTTGACCGGAATGGTGACATAGAGCCCGATCTGATCCTCGCTGCAGAACTGGGACGGGCTTTACTGGAGAAGAATGAGGAGTTAGCTGCTAGCTTGTTACAGAGAGAGCAGGAGTTTGAGGTAAGGGTAGGCCTACTGTAAATATGAAACAGTGGATGTATTTCTTCCAAACAACCGCTAGTGTGGGGAATGACCGCAACATTCATTTATTGTAATTAGCCTTTTTTATTGGTTTGTTCCCCATGTGTTGTTGTCTATATGTTGTTTGGTTTTGAAAGGTCTTTCTTCCTGCAGGTGTTGTCGAAGTGAGTGTGTAGCTTTAACAGAACTCATTTTCTAGCCTTCTAGCCACATTCTAGCCACATTAAAGCCAGTAGTTTTAAATGTGCAGGTCTGACATTACATAGTTATTGCATTGATGGTTTTTAACTTTTTATAGCCTACTTTATTTTAGCCTATTAAAAGAGGGTCAAGAAAATGTTGTTCATTAAAGGTAGTCATTCTCGAGAACACTTGCTAAATTTGAACTCAAATCAAAACAAAAATGCCCCTCCCTTCAATGCCATATAGGTTTCTCTCTCAAAAACTCTGCCCCATACATTGTAAATGCATTACAAAGGCTAGAATGTTGTTGTGTGTGGTCTGCACCACCTGGTTTGTGGTGCAGCCAGGGCTGTGTAGAAGTACAAGATTATTTCATAACGGTAAGATAGCAGACTGCCAGGAACTATTTAGCGAATTTGACAAAAAAATGTGTAAGCAAAAAAAAAGCTTACAATCACATACTATAACTGCTGGTCAAAGAAGCCCATAAAAGCATAATGTGGTATCATGATTATTGAGAAAGCATTCACGAGGAAATAATTTAGCCTTGATAAATGTCTTTCAGACTTTACATCAACAGAAACACGTTCTTCAGAGAAAGCTGGAGATGAGCGAGCTGTCTCTGGGGCAGCGAGAGGTGGAGCTGACCTCTGATCTCGCTGCCCTGCAGGCCGAGCTGGAGCGCCATCAAAAGCAAGGACGGGACCGCAGGAAGGACGAAAGTGACCAACTGACACAGTTGGCCAATCACAACCAGCGCTTGGTGGAGCAGCTAGCAGAGGTTACATCTATGGTTACACCAACACACATTAACGCATTCATTTATTCAATTACTGTAAAATATATGCAGAGAGAGAGAGAGGGGCCGGGGGGATAGTTCATATTGAGTGCTACCTGCCCTCTAGCTACCTTGAATTGAATTGAAAGAGAGAGAGCAGAAGGGAGGGAGAGAGGGAGTGGTGGATTCCTGCCTTTGTGGTCCCTTCTCAAGGTTTCTTCCCCTTTTTTTTCCCCATGGGGTTTAAATGGAAGTTTTTCCTTGCCCGGGGGGAGGAGCAGGTTAAGGGGGTGTTGTTTGTTTCCATGTAAAAAAGGTACAGCCCTTTGAGACTGTAATGTGATTAAGGGCTATATAAAATGTTTTGAAGACTTGACTTGAGGGAGGGAGAGAGAGAGAGAGAGAGAGAGAAAGAGAGAGAGAGAGAGAGAGAGAGAGAGAGAGAGAGAGACTGGTGTGTGTGTGTGTGTGTGTGTGTGTGTGTGTGTGTGTGTGTGTGTGTGTGTGTGTGTTTGTTATGTCACAGAGCAATAGAAATGCAGACAAGCAGGTTTATCCGTACAGGCACAGGAACCAGAGAACAATGGCTCTCACCTTTGCTCACCTTCAGACCTTCCCATCTCCTTCCCCACCCAGGCAGTCACTCTGGAGCACTCCCTAAGGACAGAGCTACGCTCCCTCAGGGAGGAGATAGAAGAGTCCTCCTTCAGCCACAGCATCAGCTTCACGCAGCAGAAGAGCATACAAGCAGAGGTACATGGGTGTGAATGGCACAGCTGGAGTCCATGAGAAAGCTTGTTCCTCATCAACGATGAGGCTTGTCCATAATCAACGATAGCCATTCATACTATACAAATACATACTGGAGCTCCTTATGTCACCCAAACTAACATTTACCTTAAATAATATTACCTTAAATTAACATATACCTTAAATAATATTACCTTAAATTGCCTTTTTAAAGTAATAGTACTCCTAACATTCCAACTATAAACTATACTTAAAACAGATTTTTTGGTACTATAAACCATTTAGGTACTAAACTAGCATTAAAAATGGTTAATGGTTTGTATGATATGTAGCCTATGTGTATTCCATTTTGTCCCACTTACAAAGAGTGCAGAGTAACCTCTTTTCACTGAGACGCTACATGACATATACTGCATACCTCTTCCTGTAATGATCCCATACTCCCCTGCCCTCTCTTGTTTAGAACAGAGTCTTGCAGGAGCGCCTGTTGCACATGGAGACGCAGCTTAGGGCTTCACAGGAAGACTGTGATAGGCTGAGATTGGAGAGGGAGGAGCTTAGAGAAAGACTGGTAGATGTACAGGGCAAACTGAGAGAGAAGGAATCAGAGGTAAGAACCTGAAAAGCACTGAGTTTGTACACGTGCTTGAGTATAATAAACTAATCACTAACACAATAATATGCTTACATGAGTGTGTGCATGCATGTGTGCTCATGTGTGCATGTGTGTGTGTGTGTGTGTGTGTGTGTGTGTGTGTGTGTGTGTGTATGTGCGCGCGCATGTGCGTGTAGATTGAGCAGGAGCAAGGAGTGGTGTTTGAGTTGCGCACGTTGAATCGCTCTCTGCAGCAAAAAGCTCTGGGCCTGGGAGAAGAGAGCATCTTAGAGAGCACACACACACAGCCTCTCTCTCTGCTTAGTGAAATTCAGCAGACACAGGTACACACTAGCACTACACTTCTACTTCACCTACTAACTAGTGCATGAGACACTTTCTAACTAACTAAACAAACACTGACTTTTTGGGATTCGTATTTGCATGCTGGTGCCAAATATTGAAATTCCTTTGCCATTCACATTTCTGTGATGCAGAACACTTCGAATGTGACTGCACCCCAGCTCTGAGCCTGACTCGACCCATTACAACTTTGAACAATGCGTCAAGGAGCTGAGTGCCTCCCTTCACTCAGCTCCTTGACACATTGTTCAAAGTTGTAGAGGGGCTAAGTGGGGGACCCCCATTAACATTAACGTTAACATTTAAATTTGATGTTGTATGAGCGTACCAAGTGTGCCGCTGAAAACCAGCCAGATCCTTGGGTGATTTGTTTTCAGCCCATAAAATGCATATTTTTATAAAAATGGGAATTTTGTCAATATTAACACCAGCATTGATGTGTCTCAGATCAGTCTCAGATCAGTCCTATTACTATTACCACATTTACAGCTCAAAAACACATTTTAGGGTGCAGTTACACTTTAAACAAATGGAGTTAGGCTAAGGGCTAGACTATTGACTTCTCAATGATGTGAATGTTTCTCTGCTAAACAGGCCACAGAGGCACTTTTGGCTCATTCTACAGTCCTACAAGCAAGGGATGAGGAGATACTGTTACTGAAGGAGCAGGTGTGTATCGCACACACACACACACAAACTAACACCATCCAACATAAAAGTGGTTAGCTTATTGAGTTCACTGTTATCAGCCAGACCACAGATGTATTTACATAGTATGTAAATACTGTAACAATGCATCTGTTATACATTGGATGTCAAACTAACTCGGAAGTTCTAACCCCCGACATGGAAAAATAATACAAATGAAATGCAATTTGATAAAGTTATGTGTAAAGTATTATTTTTCCATGTCGGAAGACAGAACTTCCGAGTTCTGAGGTGTGCCTGAACGCAGCATAGGCACCAGCATCTGAGACTAAAATGCTTCCTGGGCAACACCATGGCCACACACACACGCACCAACATGCATGTGCAGCCAGTTGGCTATATAAACAAATAACAGAGGAGCTTGGATAACTCACAGATAGATGCTATTTTCTGATTTACATAGAAAAGAAATAGTTATTTGCTGCTATATTATTGTGTACTATTATTTTACACAAACAAACAAACAAACAAACAAACAAACAATAGCTGTAAACAACTATTTTACTAAAATATATAACCGTCAACGACATTTAACATTTAACTATGTTAATACAATGCATTGCCACCAGGTGACTCCCTTGCTAATCTGTCAACATAACAAGCCGCATTCACACGAGTGTATATGCTTCAGACGTCCAGCACAGAGTTGCTTATGAGACCTAGCGCTAATGAACTGAAGAGGCTGAGACTACTCTGAATCGCCAACTCTCATTGAAAATGAATGGCAGCCGGTCCCCTTGTTTGTCGTCCGTGGGAATGCAGTAAAGCAACATCTGTAGTAGTTTATTAAACACAATGTAGCTTACTCTTTCACATACGCCCCTATACTTATCACATTAAAAGGCTATTTAAATGTTGCATTTTTGTAAACGTATGTATATCAAGTATTAATTGCAAACCTTTGTATGTTTTAGTTGAAGACTCAAAAGATAGAGCTTGTATATTTGAGGGAGGAGATGAAGCCTTATAGGAGCAACCCGGAAAAGCCAAGTTACACGTAATAACACACACACAATGACAATTTATTGACATTTTCAGTATGGAGGTAAACAGGTTTTAGGCTATTGCATATCTCTTCTCTCTGTGACTAAACCTCTAGTTTTCTGGAGAGCGAGCTGGCCACCGTGAGACAGGAGAAAGAATCACTGACACAACAGCTGCTGAACACCATCAAACACAAGGTGGCACTGTCCCAGGAGCTAGAAGCCTGGCAGGTCAGTTGTTGCAATTATACAAAATGTTGTTGAGTAATTAGCGACAGATATATGTGTACTCAGCTAAATCTGATGGGATCTGTCTGTCAGTGGTCTACATTTCTAGTTAATGGTACATGCTGTTACAGCACCAACAGAACCTACATATCCTCCTCAGCTCATAGGCAGAGCCAATCAGCACTCAGTGTAGTAAGGGAAGGTTCTCTGTAAAGCCTTTTTCACATATGCTGCATAACCCTGCATAACAGGGACCGTTTCTGCATGGGGTAATGTGGGGGCGAAGAACCTGTTTATCTGCTCCCCCAATTTTCCACCTAACATTCCATGAAAATGCCGGTATGCCTGAAATATGAACGAAAGCAGAAGCATTAATGCAGGGGGACAAACACTTCATTACTGTACGATGCGAGAAGTGTTCACTGGAGTGAGCAAACCAATCAAAAGACTGTATTTAACGGTTACAAATACATATTTTATATGCCTTGGACACTAGCCAACAACTTTACGCTCATCTTGAGTTATAGGTTAATTGGTTTTGATAGACAATGAATAAAAACTTTAAACAACGATTTCGGTCGCACCGTCTGTTTCCCGTGAACAATAGCCTTTTGCTGTAAATAATGAATAGATTGGCTGTAAAAAAAAAAAAAAAAAAAATATATATATATATATATATATGTTGGTATGTGGGTGTGTGTGTGTGTGTTTATATATATATATATATCTGTATGTCTGTGTGTGTGTGTGTGTGTGTGTATATATATATATATATATATATATATATATATATATATATGTATGCTTGGTTAGAGCACAAAGCTAAATGTTTGTATACTATTTGTAAACTATAGCAAATTCACATACTATACCTAGCATGGCATGGGGGCACATATAGCCTAAGTCCCTGGATGTACACCAGGAACATTGTGTGAAAAGGGCTTAAATCTCTAACCATAACAACAGCCTTTGAGGGGAATTCCAGACACTTCTTTAGGTCCTGTTTTGGAAACAGGACACACATAATTTACACATTCAGTGTAATACAAGTACCAACGTGTTTTCTTCTGTTTTGCAGGAAGACATGCGCTTGGTTATCATCCAACAGGTGCAACAGCGAGAAGAGGAGGGGAAGAAAGAGCATCGCCAAGACAACGAAACGACAACAGGCCTGCAAAGAAGCAGGTCTTTGAGGAACCCAGGAGAAAGAGGGAAAGGATTTTTCTCATCTTTCTTCAAAGATAAACAATGAACAAATGAGAGATGCACACTATATGAAGAGAGAGAATGTGTGCATACTCTTCTTACTTAAGAGTTTATGCAGTCAAAACCACCTTAGTATGTGCTGTCCGCACTGAATGTTTACAGGCCTCATGAATATATTTAAATAATAATGTATATACAAAGTTTCTTAATATTATTGAAAATGTATTATTCTGCTGCCCTAAATGTGTTTTACTGTGTCAAAGCCATTGGTGGTTGTTGATTTCTAACCTTCATGCTGACTGTGTTAGCTCTATGCCATCAATTAATAAGTTCTGTTTGACTTCATATTCATTCATGGAGCTTTTCAGAGATTACAGTTTCCCACGGTAAAGAATATATTTCCTATAAGCCTTATTGCTTCTACAACCTACCTCTTATCTCCGAAGTGGAGAGGATTTGTTGCATTTGTATTGCAGAGAAAAGCAGTTATTCTGAAGCCAGGCTTCAGAATAAGTGGTTTTATAGATAATTTGTATAGCAATGTACAATTGCTGCTTCAGTAATCTAATTTAGTAATGTCACATGAAAAATTAAAACAAATATACAGTATATTAGTAATAAACAAAATACATCAACCCAAGAATGATGACTTATTATGGTCCTGATAATAAAATAATATAAGCTATTAATTACATTATGTTAATATAGTCGATATTCTATTTGGGGAATATAAGGCAATCAAAAATGTCTAGAAATGCACATGCATAAAAAACATGCATATGATCAATAATGAACACCAATATATATATATATACTGTATATATATATACAGTATATATATATAATCCTTCACCAGGGGAGTCAAGAGCCAGTGAAGTACAGTATACAGAATGGTGTCATTGTACCGGCCCCACCAGTTTACAGTGAAAAGTGTTTAGTTTAGAACTGTCTTAATAATAATCTACCAAAAGTGCTAATTTACACTTTTCATTATTGCAAATTAAATTGGGGAACAAATTAGTCCAAATGTGATGGAAATAAATAACATCTTTATTAAGTAAAGACAAAAACAGGCATTGCATTTTCCCTCCCTGTATGCTAAGATAAACATTAGTTGAAATACTAAACAAGCTGCATGTCATCAGTCAAACAGGACTGGAAATGCCCAAATTCAGGTTAGGTAGTGCAGATTACAGTGTCCTTATGCGTATATCTACATTATACAGTATACTGTACACATATAGTACATGTAGCATTTACAGACAAAATATACAGTGCATAGCCATTCACATGTTCCTCAGTTGTAGGAAAACAAGAGCATGGGTTATTATACAGTAGATGACGCAGCACCAGTAATATATACCTATTACTTAGTGATTTCTCTCTCATATACGCCCGTACACACACACACACACACCCAGGTGCGCAGTCGCACACGCACACACACACACGCATACACACACACACACACACACACACACAGTTATAAATAACATGCATACATCCATATAAGCAAAAAAAACACCTTTACATTTACCTTTATACATATGTGAATCTAGGCCCAGTAAGCCGTTTTTTCCCAGAAAAACAGCAGGTCTTGGACTATATACTGACACCTACTGGCGTAGATGCAGGTGTGTCAGTGTCAATGGTAACCTTCTAGGCAGGGCAACCTGCACAATGGAATCTCACAGGGGTGCAAATGGTTTAAAACATAATTAAGATATTATACAGTATATTACATTTTAATATATAAAAAAGTAATGTATATAAAAAAGAATTTGGTCAAAAACATTGCTTAGTAGACTTTTATGGATTCCTCATGACTACAGTACATAAGAAATACTAGTATAAGTAAACGCAGTCATCTTCATGAGCATTTTTCATCTCAATCCTGCTGTACATTAGTTGAGCAGGTTGTATAGCGTAGCAATTTTTTCCACCATGTGTCATATGACGTTCAACCCCCAGGGGGCAGTAGAAGACTGTAAATCAGATTATTATGCTTGTTAGTCCTCAAATATTGGCCTGCCCTCCAGAAATTAAACAACAAATTAAGACAACTTCCTGCACCAAATCAAAACAGGCCAAGTGAATTTCATGGATTTTCCTTTGCTAGCCTTTGAGGATTTACTGCTGCCATGGCTGTTTTGGAATGAAGCAAGTGAGTGGGCTCATCTGATTGAGGAGGGGAGGCCACTTTATAACAGATTCATTTCTTTCATCGGCACCCTCTTCTCGGATGGAGTGTTTGTTATTTTATCACACATGTCCACAACAGCAAAATGGCTGACCAATGGTCAGTGTGACAACACACTGGGTCTTCTTCCTGCTTACCCCACGTTGACGCCAAGCCCCACCTGCAACTTGTCGCCACGGTGATTAACAAAGGCCCCCATGATGAGGGTGGCAGGAAGAGGGGATAGACGCTTCTCCAGGACACCCCCTATTATACACCTACTGTTCACCATACCTGGACACACAATAATAATGATATTATACACATACTGTTCACCATACCTGG
>JAODUE010007932.1:18452-29171 GCA_027564755.1 Amblyopsis hoosieri
TGGACACACAATAATAATGATATTATACACATACTGTTCACCATACCTGGACACACAATAATAATGATATTATACACATACTGTTCACCATACCTGGACACAATAATAATTCTACTATAGAAACAGCCTTATAACAAATACACCAATTTGAAGGACTGTGTTGGCTGTTTACCTCTGAAGACCATGTTCGCCTCTGGGAGTTCCATCTGATACCCAAAGGAAGCCGTTGTCTCCTGGGTTCTTGTACTGGCTTCAAACTCCACTCCAACTTGAATCTGGCACACACACACACACACACACACACACACGCACACAAACAAACATCATTAGACGGAGATACCCAAATACTAAGACTGGTGATGTGAATATTTAAGCTACACAAAATACGAGATAAGAGATGAACTTGTAATGTATCTGTGTACTGGATACAGTGGTAATAGAAACTATACTGTGGTTTTTGTATCAGGAAGATACTTACTACAGCAGCAGACTGTTCCCCTAAGTTAAAGGAACTTCTGCAAGCTACGTCTCAAAGTCCAAAGCTGCTAATTGCACAAGGTGTTTTAATAAGAATACACCTGTTTGTTAGCTCTGTGGTAGTAGCTAGCATGGGCCCCTCCCTTCCCTGCGTTCAGTGTGGCCACCCAGTTTGGTCCTATAGAGAGATACAGGCTCAAATGATTGGCGGATCAGAAGAGAAGCACATACCATAAAGGAAACCAGATAAAGCAAACAACAACAAATCCCTACTTGAGTACTGTCCTGCCAAGGTAAGAATGCCTCCTTCCTCAGCTCGCCCACGATGGTAAACCAGCTCTCCTCCCAATACCAGCCCAGAGGACACACTCTGCAGGAAATGTGCTACTAGGATCACTGCGAAAACACACACGCACACGCACGCGCACAAGCAAACACACACACACAGCACTAAATCTGGCAAGCAGGTACTAGCATAAGCATGTGTTCAAATTAAAAAGTAGGTTGTTTTTGGTTTTTCCTACCAGATTCTCTGAGGATGTCTGGATTAGCTACTGTCACGGCAGCTGTGAAGTCATTTCCTCTGTACTCTGTTTCAAACTGCCAAGTCACAAACTGGGCCTGCTGTGTCTAGAAAACAATAAGCAAATAAAGTTAATAAAATGGAATTGTGTTAATGCGGTAGTTTATTGAACCATGGTCCCAAAATATAATAAAGGATAGTAAGGCCAACATGGTTTAAAACATTTAAGATAATGTTTTACATATACGGTATGTCTGAAATATTAATCTTAAGCCTTTTCCATCAAAGGAACCTTTGCCAGAACTTGAAACTCAGAAATGTTTGGAGGAACCTGGGTGCTTGCACATGATAAAAACCACCTCCACTTTAAAAATGTATACCCTGCTGGCGGACCATTCAGGGTACTGGGGAAGTGAGATGACGTTGAAGTCACGCCTGTTTCTAAATGGTGGTAGAACTAGATTCATTTTTTTGCAACGCCGATTGGTTAAATTGTCCAATAGTTATTAACCAGAGGTCTGCGCCCAGTAGGAAGCAATGACCGTTAACCCTTCCCAGTGGAGCGTGGCCAGACCTTATTCACAAAGTAAATATTGAGTCTGGTTACACAGGGCCACAATTTAAGCGTAAAAGAGGAAAAGAGAAAACAGATAAAGGACATGAAGGAAGCCGACAGCTCTCACCTGGAACACAGCCCTGGCTCGCACATGCTCAGTAAGATGGAGCAAAGAGTGAGCATTGAGGCTACCTGAAGAATCCATCTCACCGATCAATGCTGGAGCATCCTGTTTAAATTCGGATAAACAACACACATAAATGCAGTTATACATTAATTAGTGCGTGCTACACACTATTTGAGTCTGTTGTACCATGTTGAATGGCATGAAAATGGCCATTCAACATGATACAACGATGACACAGGTGGCTTCTACTGGACTGTGTAAATCACCTTGTCTTTGCTGTAATCGTCAGACTGTAAGTGCTCTACGTGGAATCGATAATAAGACGGACTAACAGCGCTGAGGTGAAACGTGTGGCTGGCCTGAAAACAGACACACAGTATAAATACATACCTGTTAGGTTATACTGAACAGATCACGAATTACTACAAATGGGGGACTGTTTACAGTATGTTTACCTTAAAGAAGCTGCTCAAAGTTTTATTGACAGTCATCTTGACTCCCTCAATCTGCTGAGGAAATACGTCTTATAAAATGAGAGAAGGAAAAAGGGTTTAGAATACAATATACTGTCGATGTCCTTTAGCATGGTGTAACTAGCTACAGGAGCAGTGTACCTTTGCAGCTTCTGTGCAGGGAATGGAAGCTGCCTGGGTTGGGTAGGCGGCCATCTCTCCTCTCCCACTGGGGTGGATTGTCCCAGTGAGCAGGGTGGGTGTCCCAGCGGGAAGGAGGGTGGTCCGTGGAAAAAGGCCAGTTCTGACCAGAAGACAGGGCCAGAACACTGCCCATTTGGGCACAATTCTTCCTAGGGCACACAGGGGTAGAGGCCAGCCAAGTATGGTATGATTGTGGTGTGACTGTGGTGTGACTGTGGTGTAACTGTAGTATGAATGTATTGTGACTGTGGTGTGATTGTGGTGTGACTGTGGTATGATTGTGGTGTGACTGTGGTGTGACTGTGGTGTGACTGTGGTATGACTGAATGTGGTATGACTGTGGTATGAATGTGGTATGAGGATAATAGCCTGCACTTCCACAAAATGATCGTTATAAAAACAGTTTTGAATGTTGCTCTGAATGGATTGCAATTTCATAAAAGCTTTAACCAACTAGCACTGTTAAACACTCAAAACGTGTGCAGAAAGACCGATATACGTGATAAGAATTTAAGACTATAGAGACACAACGCCAGAGATGGCTAGTGTGTGTAGGCCTTATTGTGGATTTGTGAGAAAACAATTAATACATTGTGCAGCTTTACATTTTTCCCTTTATACCAATTACAACTGGGTCATGTGGGAGTTGCAACAACATGCATTATGCAAAAATTCTGCAGAAATAACGTTAGCTAGTATGACCTTAGCATGTATGGAGATACTTTGACATTAAATGTGCAAGGTATTTTAAATTCTTTTATATTTACCTCTTACGTGTTCAGCAGATTTAATAATGTCAAGCGCGAAAGTAATGTTACACCAGAAACGTGGTTAAATATGATCAATCAATAAGCAAGACTGATGCACAAATCAACTGATGCTGCAGAAAGATTTCTCCAGCCTCAATGTGCCACGGAGGAAATATGTCCCTATGGATGCATGAAGGAATTCTATAGTTCCCGACGAACCATAAAACAAAACAAATTTGATAACAAAAACTAAATTATTATTTTACATTCCAAACATATTGCATTCGAATATTCAGAAAGATTACATTTTAAGCACTGCTGTCAGCTGTGTCAAAAGTAAAATCTTCCATTATAGGATGTATGCGCCCTCATATTATACCACATTCGGAAAATTATGATGGATGGTGTATTTAAACTTTTCACAATAAAAACGTGTAAAATGAATCGTAAGGTACCGAAGGCAATGTTTATCGCCGGACCACTTTAACTGCAACACAACATCATTGAATCAGTCAGCAAGCAGTGTGCAGTGTCGGTACTAGATGTTTTGAATGAACTGAATTTAATTAATTTAGGTAATAATAATCTATTCGTTTATTTAATCTTTGAATGATCAGATGACAGCATATGCGCGATAAACATGAAAAAGTAAATGGCACAAGGTAACGGTATAATGTGTCCCCTGTCGGAGTTGCTCTACGGTTTGAGAGATCTTCACGTTTTTGGTTTCAAATGTTCACAAGGGAAAGAGGATCCGCATTAAGCTCTCTCTCCTCTTATGTAAGCACAATAATGAAATAATAGATATAAATCTTGACAGTACAAAGATACGATACAATATACACACATACAGTAACACCATACCGACCAGTAAACACATCTTACAACAGTTGTGTGTCGTTTCATAGGTTGGGATTCATGTTATCTTGAGTCATCTTCGTTATTGGGCATGGAGGCTCATGGGGCAATACTCTTGGTGGGAGAAGGGAACTTCTCGTTTTCTGCAGCTCTGGGCCAGTGCTCGAAGGCCAGCATCACTGCGACTTGTCCTCAACGTGAGGAGGAGGCACTGCAGCACGAAGGCACAGCCACCAACATTCAAATGATCAGGGACTCAGGTATGCCATAGTGTCAGAGCGTGTGTGTTGCCACGAAAGTTATGCGCATGGAATAAACTTACAGTTCACCGTGTTGTTTATTAGGTGGGGCGGTGTTGTTTGAGGTGGACTCAACTAAGCTTGGTGAATGCACAGCTCTGAAGGGAACCCCATTTAATCGTGTAGTTTTCAACTTTCCTCACTGTGGCAGAAAAAGTGGCGTTAAAAAGAACCGGGAACTTCTAAAACATTTCTTTCTTAGGTAGGTGGCACAGGAGTGATTAACTTCAGAAAAACAGCTCAACACAGCAGTAATACTTAACAGTGCCTGTGTGTTAATTCTTAATGCACACGATAAATAATACTTTTATACAGGTGTGTATTCATATTATCAGATTGATTCATGTATTTGCTCACATTATTTTGATCTGAGCTGACATTCACAATATAAGTGCAATAATTGAAACATTAACACAGATGTGAATTTCTAATACGTAATGCACCCATAATGAAGACAACTTTGTGTTATTAATACGTAATGCACACAATAAATAAAACATGAATGCTACTTAATGCACACATAATGAAGACAACTGTGTTATTAATACATAATGCACACAATAAATAAAACATGAATACTACTTAATGCAACTGATTCTCGTCTTTGACACAGTTGTGTTCAGGTTCTGACAGAAGACGGGGAGGTGCATGTCACCCTTTGCAATGGGCAGGGTGGGACGCCAGCTGACCAGCCCATGAGAGAGTGGCACAACAGCTGGCAGGTTGTTGCTATGGCAGCGGAGGCCAATCTAATCCTAAGCAGTGTCCAACCTTTTGAGAGTAAGAAGTACGCAAGCTACAAGTGCACCGGATACAGGTAAGGAGTGAAGGCCATGCTACAGCACGCTCACACATACAGGGTACTGTGTGTACGGTAGCTTATAGTTTGAAGTGTACGTTATGATGTTGTGTTTCTCGTGCTACACAGGAGCCAGGATAAGGGCTTTCACGTGGAGAAAGCTCTGCTCCATGTGTTTATCCGTAGTCTGCCCTACAGTACCGCTCAGAGTGTCACAGTGGAGGAGACTGTTGCTGGGAAGAAAGTTCAGTACAGTGTGCCCGCGGAGCTCAGAGAATACATCTCCAGGTACACGCTAAGCGCTAGCAGACGCTAGCATCTAGCTAGCAGCTAGCTACAGCGAGGAAGGCAAGTGTCAAATCTGTGTGTTCCTCCTCTCTTTTACCTCTAGGGGATTCCTCTCTACAGACTCCAGCCATCCCGTGAAGTTGGCTCAGGATTTGCTGCTGAAGGGACTGGCCGATAAGTGTAGCGTCTCTATGACGACGGAAAAGCTGCCCCTGCTCCTCAGCTCCGAACGGCTCCAGACGAGCAGCCTCGCGGTGGACGACGCGCGCTGCTACTGGATACAGCTGCGAGACAAGGCGGTGGAGAATCGCACGAACGCTGCGGCAATGGAAGAGGGGAGCTCGGTACTTTTGGGCAGTCAGTTTCACGCGGAGGCACCACGCTCGCTGTCGGACAAACGTGCGCTTCCAGAGGAAAAAGGGGGCCCGGGGGAGGGCCCGGGGGAGGGCCCGGGGGAGGGCCCGGGGCGCGCCGTCGGACAGGGAAGCGTTCTCCCGCTTCGTCCGTCGCTGCGTCCTCAGATGGAGGCGTTGCTAAGAGACAGGCCGGAGGGAGAGCGGAGTGAAGAAGTGAGTGATGTTGAAGGAGCTCCCAGCGCGGCAGTAAGACATAGCGGCAGTGGTGAATGTGAGGGAAATAAAGGTTTTACTGGGCTGCTGTCTGGCATCAGTGGCCTGGTCTTCACAAATGTACCCATCAGCCATTGGGCCCAGCCTGCTTTTCACCAGCTTCTACTCAGGGGCGTGTTCCCTGGATCTTGTGAGCCAATCCAATTGCTCGGGAATAGCCTGGAGGCCCTGCTTGCGCCTCACGGAGTGTCCACGGTAACCGAGTCAGGGTGTCTGCATCTAGTGGCAGAGCCAATGGGAGAGGTCGGCCGAGTGTTCCCCAGCGTTGCCAGGGACAACGGGCGTGTGGCGGTGACGGCGTGTGTGAATTTGGACCTGCTCGCCGTGTTGTTGTTCTCCCTCCCGGACTGGAGGGCGCTGTGGTCGCGTGACCCGCGCGTCTCGGAGCACTTCCAGTTCCCGGGCCGGCGAAGCAGCCCCTTCTCGCTGCACCCGCGCCCCTACAGCTTGGACATCAGCTTCTGGGCGGGGCCGTCGTGGCAGGAGGGGCGTTTCCACAGCGTGGTCAGAGAGGCGAGCCACGGCATGGTGGAGCAGGTGCAGCTCATAGACACGTTCCCTCACCCGGAGCTCAGCCAGGTCAGCTACTGCTACCGGCTGAGCTACCGCACGCACTCGCACGCACTCTCGCACACCAAGGCCCTGCAGTTGCACCGCCGGCTCCAGGGGGCACTGTCCGAACATTTGCACGTCACCGTCAGGTAGCTTTGATTGGCGATTGTATTTTATTTTTTATGATGAGGTCTTCTGTATTTTTCTTTAAAAACAAGTTGGTGCAGCATATGATTGTCGGTGATCTATGATGTAATATTTGTGTGTTCCTGTGTTAGATTTGCTTTAAGTTGAAGTGCCCAATGTTATTATATCATGATAAAGTTTAACTATTGGAAAATAAGGTGGTTGTCACAAAGCTAATCATATGACGGTGTGCCACACTTTAAATTTTTAATTGAGTCTGTTCATTTTACTGGCATTGACTTGTTCTCTGAATAAACGTTGCCTAGTTACTACTTGTACCTTGTTAAGCATTGTATAATGTGTACTGCACATTATGGGGATTATAGCATTATTTCTCATCCTTTCTCATACAGAGTAAAACTGTACCCAACAAAGTTCTAAAAGTCTAAAGCTAACATGCTCTTTGTTTCTCCAATTAACTACATGCACGTGTGACTATATGCACACACATTGATATAGTAAATAATCCTACAAAATTCGTGATTGGCCTATCTATGCCCTATGACAACGTAAGGATGAGAGCAGATGAGTTCTGGCGTGGTGCAATACCAGATGAAACCACACTGTGGCGCCATGGCCAAATACATTTCTAAAATAAAGGTTAACCGGGTTGTACGTGTAGTTTACGAGCTACTAATGATATAATTAGACTATATTTAATTTATTGCAAAAAGGGTTGGGGAATCTAATATCACCTGTTTAAATCCTAGTATTGTTGCCGATGATGCAGCTGTTTATTTCAATGAGAAATACATTTGGCAATGCATTCAATTCAATTATACAACATTTAGCCTATAAATTAAATCATACACCGACGCAACTTTACAATTCATAATTAAAACATATGTATTTATTTAATCTCAACTACAAAATAGAACGTAAATCAGCATGATAGCAGCGACATCTTATCTTTATGGTACCAGTCAAGAGTATCATAAATCAAAACATTTAACAAATAAAATAACATGTAAGAACGTTGTGGTCGGTATATGGGCTATAATTATGTAATATGTTCTATTATAAAAGTGTTTTTTTTGTGTGTTTTTTTTTATTGCGTGCCTTACTACTATGATTACGAGCAGTGACGTAAACCGCCGCAGCTCCAGTGGTAAACATGGCGGCCAAGGGGCTTCGGCAGCGAACCCGGAGAGGCAGTAGGCAAGATGCGAACAACGTGAACGTCCCCACGGAAGCCCGAGTATCAAAAGAGGAAAAGGGCTGCGAGGACAGTAAAAACCCCGAGGCTCGACAGGAGTAAGTACATAAGCATAATTAATATCTTAATGATTTAAGATCTGAACGACACGGTGTTGTTACCTGAAGGCCTAGGAACAACACTACCGTACCGTACTACTATTATGCTTCTCACTGTGTAAGCGCTTGTGTCTACAGTAGCCTGACAGAGACGTGTCGCTGAATAGGTTTGAATGAATTAAACATTAGACATTTGGTTTTGATAAGGATAGTGTAACTGAAAAATAACCCCTCAGAACAGAAGAAGCGTTCACATTTTGCTGCTGATCCGAGGAGCATATGATGTGATCATAAACCTTTATGTCGGGAATAAAACCCCTGAGCTCAGAATGCGTCTCAAAACAAAAATATATTTTAGCCTAGCCTGCTACCTGTCAGTATACCAAAACGCATTTTTTCTAATTATTGCAAGTCTGATTTGTATGTCTGTTTCTTTTTATTTGATTTGTTGTTTTTATTTTGTTATAGGTCAGTAAGTCGAGGTGGTCAGGTGTGGGCGCCAGAGGGTTCAACAGCATTCAAGTGTCTTCTCTCTGCACGTTTCTGTGCAGCATTACTAAGCAACATCTCAGACTGTGATGAGACTTTTAACTACTGGGAACCAGTAAGTTCACACAAAGGCTGCGGTTTCCCTATGCAGTTTATGTCTGCATTGCATTCTGTCTTCCTTAATGATTTAGCCACATAAATATGCCTGGATGAGTCTGTAATGTCCTTCCATGGTGGCTTGCTGATCTGTTTTCTCTCTCTCCTGTTAAATCCTACTGTGGATAAACATTATGTTGAATGACATTGTCCTGTTTGACAGATGCACTACCTGCTGTATGGAACAGGAATGCAGACATGGGAATATTCACCATTATACGCCATCAGATCCTACGCTTATCTGTGGTTACATGCGCTGCCTGCGTGCTTACATACCCATGTACTACAAACCAACAAGGTGCAAACAGTATCTGTATCTCTTCTGTATCTGTCTTACCTGTATCGTACATTTGAGAGAGAGGTCAGCCATTTTGAACCCCATTGAGGATTGTGTTTTGATTTGCAGGTGTTGGTGTTCTACTTCGTACGGTGTGTGCTTGCTTTCTCCTGCTGTGTGTGTGAACTTTATTTCTACAAGTGAGTCTATGGCTTGTGATGTGTGTGTGTGTGTGTGTGTGTGTGTGGGGGGTGGGGGGGGGGGGTGGGGGTGGGGGGTTGGGAGCCTTATCAGGTTTATGCATATTATGTTTTAATGATTAGTTTCTAAGTGTATGTTATGTATTTGATGGACGTGTGTGTGTGTGTGTGTGTGTGTGTGTGTGTGTGTGTGTGCACGCACGCACAATACAGGGCAGTGTGTAAAAAGTTTGGTCTGCACGTGGGCCGTCTGATGTTGGCGTTCTTGGTCTTGAGCTCTGGAATGTTCTGCTCCTCTGCAGGTTGGTCACATTTCATCAGCATCTCTCTATTTCTCCCTATTTGGTGTGTATCAGCTACCTAAGCTAATGCCTACATAAACCTTTTAAAGTTGGTATTATTGTCACAGTAGACTAGTCATTTTGAACTCTTGACGAATGAATGAACGGTTACATCACTTCATATGGCATAATGCTTTTTAAATTGCCACTGACCTTATTAGACACGAGACACTAGCTATCGTTATCTTATTCCAAGTAACACTCTGGTGTTCAATCTTCACCAGCCAGACTTTCATTGTTTCACACATAATTGCTTCCACAAAGCTGTTTCTCACGTAATTTTAGGATGTAAATCTAATGTAATATGTAAATTTTAAATATACTTTAAATGAATACATTATACAATTGTATAAACAAACTGGAGTAACTTGAGAATACAGTATACCAAAAGAGAAGTTTGTGTCTATGATGAGGGAAAAATTAAAGTAAAGGGTAGATGAATACTGTGAATTGCCAGTAAATCGCCTACCATAAAAAAAAAGTAAAATTTACATCAAGTGTAAACATTACATTTATTTAAGACTAATGATTTAATCAATTGATGATTGGCAGGCACATCCAATTTAAAAAAACTACATAAATACAATCCAACACAAAAAAAAAAAAAAACGGTCTGAGGCTCGTGTGCAAAAACATAGGAGGAAATGCGTAAGGAGAGACCTATCCACAGCCCGCATCTGATTCAAGACACTGGTGCTGGCCTACAAGGCAGTAAAGAGAACTGCCCCATTCTACCTCCAAGCACTGGTCCATTGAATAAAGAAAGAAAAAAAAAAAAAATAGTAAGTTTTTACAAACGCTGCTGTTAATACTGTACTACCGTGTGTGTATTCCTTATTTATAGTTCTATGGTGTATTCACCTAACTCCGCCCGCCCATCTAGTCAGCTGAATGGAAGCATCATGGAGCAGAACTCAAACAAAAGCATAACAAAGGCAAAAAAAATGTATTAATTGTAATCGAGGTACAATTTTCAATTCATCGTGATTTAGATTTTAGGTCGTAATGTAGAGGCTTACAAATGGCTTACAAAGAAGAAAAAAAAAGTATAACGCCTACCATGACCAAGCTGTTACATGTCACATCTGCAGGAGGACTTAACACTGAGGGAAGGTGTGGATTTGACATTAAATATTACATATTTAATGTAATGTACAGTTCAACTTTAATGTAAAGGCACTGTCACTAATCTCCTCAAAAGTAGCATATATTTAAATGTAACGTTGTTTATACACTCACCTAAAGGATTATTAGGAACACCTGTTCAATTCCTCATTAATGCAATTATCTAATCAACAATCAC
>JAODUE010007941.1:0-29168 GCA_027564755.1 Amblyopsis hoosieri
CACCATCCCACTGTTGTGGCTCCACTGCTGCTGCTGTGTGTGTGTGTGTGTGTGTGTGTGTGTGTGTGTGTGCATGTGCATGTGTGTGTGTGTGCGTGTGTGTGTGTGTGTGTGTGTGTGTGTGTGTGTGTGGGGGGGGGCTCAAGGTCATCTTAGTTCAACTGAAGCAGTTACGATTAGCACATAACACCCTTCTGGGAACTGACAAGGTCTTCCTCCATGACCGGCAATAGGAAGAGGTGGGGTGAGGATCAGGTATATTTGGCATCTGTGGATGGAGGACGCCATTGTCGGGTTGAAGCTCAATGACAAATGATAGAGGGAATGTACAGTGAAAGATAGAGAGAGAGGGAGAGAGAGGGAGAGAGAGAGTGGGAGGGAGAGAGAGGGAGAGAGAGAGGGAGGGAGAGAGAGGGAGGGAGATAGAGAGGGGGAGAGAGAGAGAGGGAGAGAGGGGGAGAGAGAGAGAGAGAGAGAGAGGGGGGGGAGGGAGAGAGAGGGAGAGAGGGAGAGAGAGAGGGAGGGAGATGCATATTAACGAGATGTTTTACCGGTTGGTCTTATTTACCAGCGACAAGCAATGAGAGGGTGAGAGAGCATGGAGATTTGGCTTCTATAGACCGAGACGTTAGCGTGTCTTTTCGTATCATGGCTACTAAAATATGTACTGGTGAAAGTTTGAAACTAGTGAAACTGAGATTGATCTACTTTGTCCAGAACATGTGTGTGTGTGTGTGTGTGTGTGTGTGTGTGTGTGTTTGTGTGTGTGTGTTTGTGCAATATTGGAACCACATATCATTTTTATTTTAACACTACAAACAAATATTGGGAAGATGCATCCTTTTAAAGACTAAAGAAGCATAGATGGAGAGAGAGAAAGAGAGAAAGAGAGAGGGAGAGATGGAGAGAGGGAGGGAGAGCAGGAGAGAGAGAGAGAGAGGGAGAACAGACAGAGGATTGTGAGACAGAGTAGGAGTAGTCCTGCCTACTGTATATGGTATGGTGGTGGGGGGAGACAGATACAAAGCCACACAGATTAGACTTGGAGTCTGAAGTGTTCTTGTGCTACCTGCTCTATCATTAGAGCATAATGGCACACTCAGTGCAGCAGGCAGCCTCCCGACAGAGAAAACCCCCTCTTATAAGGCTAAACATGGTTTGAGCTAGCCCTAAGTAGCTAGTTTGCCAGTCATTCGCAAAGAAGCCTTTTCAGGGTGTCTAGGGCTAATTGTCCTCTCTCCCATGCCCAGTCTGTCACAGGCTAATGTATTGTAGATAATGGCCAGTATACTGTTCACATTGAATCCATATGTTAAAGACCAGGGACCATGATACTGGACAAATTGTAGGCTAATACTCTACTCATATAGTCCGTAACCTTGGCCCGTGGCGTCTTTATACTCTTTATACAGGCTCATTGGACATTTTAATTTGTTATATTCAGAACCAATAAACCGCACTGTATGTGATGACCCATTGTTTCTCCCTAGTGGGTCCTCCTCAAATTACTTTCTTCTCACAACTCCTCTCATGCCTACTTTTCCATTATGTGGAAATTTTACCTTCCTGTGGTCCTAAAGCATATTCATGGGCTGCTTTTCAGTCTATGCCTTTCCAGCCATTCCAGTTTAGGTCACATTGATGACACCTAGAGTATGTCATTGGTAACACAGAGTGAAGCATACACTTATCTTCATTAATATTTAATTGAAGCCAGTGCAGCATTTGTATATTTAGCCTTGCACTAGTAACACTGAATACATAATCTCTCAATGTTGCATCTAAGATGATGGTTTATAGTATAAACCATCATCTTAGATGCAACATACCTTTATGTGGAAGAGGACCATGAAGGAAAGCGGTAAAAAGTAAACATAACTTTTAAATACAACATATTATGTCCAGTAGTGTGGTAATTCCATGTCACTCCTGCATTGAATACACCTCCACATTGAGTGGGAACTATAATGAATCCTAGCCTACCTTTAAAGTTGTCATATGCACGTTCTACACAATGCTAGCTTCAACCTTGGATTCTGTCTTTGCTCTAATTTAGAAGTGGTTCCTAAAAGTTTTGCCTCAAACCCTTGTCATTAAACTAGAGACTAACTAAAGTTTTGAAACATAAACATGTTAAATGATGGTACTATTTCAAACAGTGGATGGAGGAATGTAATACTTACACAACGTGGACTGCAGTCAAATCTTGCAAAATGTGTTTAAGCGTGTGTACAGTATGTGTGAAACCACTGCCTGTCTTCTGAAGAGAAAAGCAGTGCTCATGTGACCGTGCAAATACTTGGCAGACACACCACGTCACTTCAGACGCCAAGTTAGCTTAAAACAACAAACATCACGATCACAGCCTTGTCTCTGTTATTGTAACAAAGCATTAAAAGTACAACCTGTGAAAATGATGCAGTACATCTAAAAGATTATACTAGACATTTGATTTTGCTTGGCGGGAAATCTTCTTCAAAGCCACCTTGTGCATTGAGCATTGATATGTATTGAATGCGGTTGCCCTTTCGTGACAGTTATAGTAACACCCAAAGCATCTGAGGTATGACAAACTAGGCAGGCTCACCATTTATAAATACTCCCTGCTAGATATGTCTAAAATTCACTGTGTGGTTTCCACAACCTCAGGTTTATGGCCCAAATGATACGAGATGAGCCTACATGTATTAGAATATGGCAATATGGCTGTGGGTGACTAGCCAACAAGATGTCTGGCAGGTCACTGAGGGAGTATGTCCCATCGTAAGCTACTGTACATTCCATGACTTAATATTTACGACAATAAATAGCTAGACTGGCTTTGCATAAATAGATGTATGCCTCAGCAAGACAGTTTGAAGACAGTTTACAGTCCCAAAATACATTATATTGTGCATATTTTTGCTTGCTTACTATTTCCTTGAAAATTCCACATCACATATTCAGTTTGGAAAACTGGAAACTCATGGTATTCATATGATGTTTGAACCTATTGCTAATAGCCTTTGTCATGTTGCTTAGACCATTAGGCTGTGGTTTGGAATAATGAGTTGTACTAATATTTGTAGGGTGTGTGTGTTGATATAATGGGATGTCTACCATCCCATAAATGCCAGGTAAGTAATTATTTGACCTTTATTTTACTAGGCAAATCAATTAAGGACAAATTCGTATTTCCAATGAAGGCCCAGCTTACGTTCCCCACAAGGTATCTTGTGGGAAAGGGAACATGGGAGGAAGAATATTTCAAAACAGTACAAATACATGGTTGAAAGGCAATACACATTAGAGAATACAAAACACTGTCAACAAGAAGACACAGGACAGCATAACAGAAAAGAGACAAGCGTGAGGGCATAGAGCTTAGATCACATTATATGTAACTGGTACAAGTACAACGTACAGGCATGTCCTCAATATACTGTACCTAAATAAACCTGATGTGCTAACCACTTGACCAGCATAGCAGCAACACCCTACTGTAGTAATCTTGAAAACCTAATAAATAATTTAGAATGTAAATGTAAATACAGTATCAAAACAAACCACGTGTTTTTCTATTCTTCAGAAAATATTTTTATTTTATTTTCTTGCTTCGTAATGGAAACATTCTCTAGTTATATTCTATACTATGTAAATTGAATGATTTACAGCTGGGCTGTGAACTGGTGGTCAATGTGATATGAGAAACAATGTAGGCTTGCGGTTTGAAAGCCCCTAATACGGTGGGTGCACTGAACATCTCCAAAATAGCTGCTCTGTTTCTCTGCTGGGGAGAGAGGGGCCTTCAGAACTGCTAGGAATGTGCAGATGAGAATCTGCCCTTCGGTTTTCAGCTTGCTTGAGTGAGGTTGCTGCCAGGTTAATGGAAAACGACTAAGCTGAAATGCCCCTATACTCAAGACTCTGCACCTCTCATTTGAAATATATGATTATCTGCATCTACCCTGCGGACAGGGTTAAAACAACTGACTGATTGTGGATTTGAATATGCAGTTTTCACACTTGTTATGACTGAAAACTGTAGGACACATACGCCAATGTATGGTTTCATGTTTTCTAACATGTCCAAAAGGTAGCGACTGACAGTTGGATTACATACTACCCTAGTAAAATACAATTTGACAATTTATTTCAGGGAACCAAGTGTTCCCCAGAATCTGAACAAAAGCAATAAGGAAATGGGCTATTCATTTAAATAATAAAGAAATTGTTTTCACATGTATTCCCTGCTAAATTGCGGATATCAACGGTGCCCATGTAAATAAACTCTTCACATAAAATGGAGATGTGTAGTTGCTCTGTGTGTGGTCCCTTTGCTGTTGAGCTCAAACACTTGAGGAAATAGGTTCCTGGAAAAATGTTAGATTGAGGTTTAACATCACACACATGTTGTGGTTTAGCTAGCAGCTAACACACCAATATTTCAAGCACAAGTATCACACATAACCCAATAAAGGAACTTTAGTTAGTGTCTTTACAATGACAGAAAATGAAACGTGTTGTTAAATTGAATTTACAGTAATAAATGGTAAATTCAAAATACTTCTATGCATTTGCAAGATGTTGCCATTGCAACACTTCAGCTAAAACAAACAAAGACTAAGAGAATGTTTACAGACAGTGCAAAGCTGTATAGTTTAAATACTGACATTAAAATTGCTATGATTGACTTTTAAATATAAGACAAACAAATAGTGCCAAAGGGAAATCGGCATTGTAAATGCAAATTAAAATCAAGAATTTCAGGAAAGCTATATTTGAAGGGCTTGTTCCCTTGTACCTTGTCCTCTAGTCACAAACGCAAACATCTATTGTATTTTGAAAAACATGCTGTATATATTTGGAATGGGAAAACATTACGTTATGTTCGCCTATACTGAACTGTATGTAGTAGTAGGAGGTTACAATCCTGAATGCATCATCTCAGTTACTGTAAAAATTATTTTAATACTTTTAATACGCTAATGAACACACACACACACACGAGTGCATTAGGCTACATCTGGTGGGGAGGAAATGGGAGTTGAGGATGATTGAGTGGCATGGTATCCGTCTGTGTCGTTTCCTTCGGCCGCTTACGTGTGTTTTGGTTTTAGAAACCCATTTCCACTCCAGGCTCTTCTTTGAGAGCGAGCAACTCTGCGAGACACGCCTGGGTTTTGAGTAAACATCACATGCTCTTATGCACGAGACTGAACTAGCAGTATGTCCTCCTCGTAGCCCCCCTACCCCTCCAAAGAGGGAAGGAAGCAGGCGTCCTCTACCCTGCAGAGGTTAAATATGGGGGGGGTCTTTTCCACTGTCAGTGACGGCTTCCACCGCAGCCAGGAAACGCTAGACAGAAAGTGAAGGCAACTATGCAACGTGTGTCTCCAAGGTAACAAGCAGTGGGCTCTGTGACATGACCTAAACAGTTTATTAAGCATCTGCTGCCACTATTGTTTTGCATGGTACTTTTGCCCTTTAAGGAACATTCCAAGCAACTGAGGGGTTTCGATTGAGACATTTGTTGTTGCTGTCCCACACTTTTCCGTCTGCCAGCATCTTAATAATTTACATTGGAGAAAAAAAGCATTGTTTTACTATAAATGTAAGCAACACATCTGAAAAGGACATTATCTAAACCCAGAGCCATGTAAAGAGAGTCACGCCATCTTTGTTCACTCCAACGGATCGTTTTGCTTTCACAGCAATGGTGGATCGTGGAGCCTGGAAATAGTTCCCAGAAGTAAGCCTAAATAATAAAAGTACCCTATACATTCTATTTTGAATGTAAATGGGTGCATTTATTTACTACTAATTACTCCATGAGCAATGTGACCATTGACAATTTTGAACTTCAGTTGGCGTAACTGTTATTTCCATGGCTCTGCCTAAACATTGCTTCAGAGGTCCAAGGAACTCTTGACTGAGCACAGAACAATATCTACATATGGTATAAAATATTTAACCATAATGTGTATGTTGGCCAATAGTGGTATATAAGTAGGCCACAAACTGAGCCATTAATCTTCTTCTTCTTGCCTTTTAACGGCGGTTGGCTTCCAGCTCATTGGTGCATTACCGCCACCTATAATTATTGCCATTAGAGTCATTAATAATCATTGACAGATTTATACTTATTACACAGGTATTTATGTTAATGTGTATTTTCTGACATGTAAATTTTTGGATGAAGACCTGTTGAAGACCTCTGCCCTACTCCATTCTTCTATGGTGACATGGTCCATCAAACACAGTTCAGCCTGAAATTCTTCAAAAATTGATCATATTTCCTACAACACATTCCAAGCTCAATACAAGCTGCACTGATCTCTTATTAGAGTAAATCCTGCTTGCTGGATGAGAAGGCATGCATTTTGGCAAGAGCTACGGAATTACAGGGGATTTGGTTTCCCCAACTTCATTCTGATATGGCCATGCTATTTACACCGAAAAGTGCATTTTTCAGTTCTCGGTTCAGTAATAATTATAATCAGCTCATACCAGTCACAACTACAATGACAATATAAATATAAGTTTTTATGTTAGAATGTCTCTCTGCATTTAGCATAGTAATATAGTAAATAGAGAACACTTTCTTTTTTTTTAAGACACATTCTCATCTGGTCTAAACCAGAATCTACATTCCACAAGAAATTATTTTTTAAATTGTAGACTACTTAGGCTTACATATAAGGTAGCCAGTTAAAATGTCCTGGGATCAGTCTCGAGTATTGGCTTACTTTTAAAGTATCCTTGAGATGTTTTCACACTAATTTGCACATTTATTAATTTGTATACACTGTACAGTATACCTTTCTACATACTGTACAATGTGTGTATATACAGTACATACACTTGCTATACAATATGTTGCAGTACAGTATAGGTAGGCTATTATGTAACAATGTTAAAAGCAATAGTCAGTGATAAAATTAAAGTAATGTGCGCCACACTATACACAGCATTATAATCCTCAGTAAAGTATTTCATGTTGTAAAGCTCTTTGCTGACCCCATACCCTCTCATTTGAGAAGATAAATGGTCTTGCTCAACTAAATATTTAAGAATGTGTGTGCATGTGACTGGCCTCCGAGCCTCTGATGAGTCTATACAGCAAGACAAGCTTATTTGTCTTTAGCCCACGCCACATACTGTACTCTACACATCCATGCCATAACCATTTGTCTAAATCAAATACACATAAGGAGAATGCGTGGATGTCTTGTAATGTAATGTTTAAATTAATGTTAGGCACAGGATGAGAACACTGGTAACATTTCAATTCAGATATTCTATTCTATTCTATTCTATTCTATTCTATTCTATAATAAGTGTCAAGAACATACATACATGATATAGACACTGACTGATTACAATACAGTATAGTGTAGTACTGATAATACAGTATCAGTAAACCATTGGTCCTTTTACTAGTCGATGTGATGGCTTGCATTGGTTTTTTATCGAGTGTGTACCAAACATTATCTCCACCAATGGGAAATGCATTCACTTTTCTATGAGGAATCCCAGAGGTTGGGTGCTTGGAATCCTCATACCACACGGCCCACCCAAAAACAAAGGGCCCCTCCCCTGGGGCACTTGCCCGTTGTGCCCAGTCAGTCAGTATGACCCTGTTTTATGGTTATAAATGAATTTCTCTGTAATTAGAGACATTTTATAATAGCATATTTACAATAGAAGATAGTCAAATTAGAGGTTGGCCATTCACAATTATATAGTATATTCCACTTCATCAGTTTAGATGGGGATTGTTGTTACAATAGGTGTTATGTAAGCAAGTGGTCACATGCTAGCGGACTTTGGGTAATTTGAGAGTGTCACGTGATGTCTATGACTATATGTACTGTATGATTCTATGACTATATATACTGTACAACGTGCAGTATTTGTAGGTTGTAAGAGCAACGCAACTATGCATTTCTAAATCACTGCCGCCATCTACTGGTAATAATATTGACAGGTATGCAGAGTGAAAAAACAAATGCATCTGATGCAAAGCATCAGTTTTCTTTGATTTTACATTTTATTTTAATTTTATGAAATGGTATAGTAAAGGTAGATACACTTCTCTTATGAATGTCCTTACTATTGCTCAAAATCAGGAAACAGTAAACAGAACATTTCTGCCGCCAAAAGTAGCTTTCATATCAAGCCATTACTGCAGAAAAGTATTTCAAATATACAGTATGTTGCAACTTAATGCAAAAACAAAGAGATGCTTTGTGTACTGTTGATGCACACAATACATATTGTAATATGTATATACTTATATTTATTGTGCAGTTCTACAACAATTTAACTATACCATGATATAGACACTAACTGAATACAATACAGTTAAGAGTAGTACTGATACAGTAGTACAGTAAAACATTGGTCCTATTATTAGTTGATGTGATGGCTTGCATTGGTTCATATCGATTGTGTGCCATGCAAACAGGGCAGCTGTTATACACTTCAATTACACTGTCTGACAATGACTTAATGCACTGCAAAAACTACATCTAATTTCGTGTGATAATCTTTTTTTAGATTTTTTTAGATTTAAAATCTAGTTGGACTTGTTTCTAATATAAATGGCTTATCTAGTGACTTAAATTAAGTTAATCTGCACTTAATTTAAGAAATCTTCTCAAGTGAATTTCACTTACTGCACTGGCAGACAAATGTGCTTCTTTAAGCATAAACAAGCTCATAACTAATATATTTGCACTTATATTTGATTGGGCATTTTTTACAGTGTGAATGTTGCTGGGAACCACATAATGTATGTCAGAGAGGGTCTAACAGAACAATTACACATTAACATACTAGTCTGTGCTATTTCCTGGTATGAAGCATCTGGCCCCTCCATGGGGTCAGAGGTCATCACCCCTAACTTGGTTGGCTACACCAGCAGATGGAGACTGCAGTCATCATCCAATCCAATAAGGCAATGGAACAGTCAATTTAAGTGTAAACATCAACAACAGAATAAAAGAGTTGAAAAAGCATTGTCATGCAATTTATATTTATAATTACGTACATTTATTTTTATGTATATGTGTTGTCACAGACAATGCTTGATTGACATTTGAAGTTTGTAGTTAATTATCATATACACTAGAGGGAGACATAGAATACAATCAATTCTCAGTGTTTATACAATTCACCAAATGTATACGTTCTATTGTATTATTATATTGTATTATATCATTAAATTAAAAATAGTCGACTTCCTGTTGGTTTTAGAAAAATGCACCAAGAACATTTTCTGTCTGCCTACACATCATACTAAAACTAGTACTAGTGGCAAAATCACTGAAATCATTAACTCATTACCAGTATTTCGACCTACTATATAATACATAGTATGCTTTAGAGGTTTGCAATTACTCTTAACAAAACTTAAAGCGTTTATGAAACTAGATAAAACACAATCATTCAAAACTAAAAGCCTTTGTGTGTCATTTGGAAAACTACCATTCAAATGTCACAGTATTTATCAATTACCTACACAATTCACTTGTGTAAACACATACTGCAGACATTTTTGTGTTTGAGCACTATATTGAGCTCTCTGGGTTTGGACAACAATGAAGGCCACTTTTGCAGAGGAAGAGCTGTGCGAGTTAAGAGAACTGCATTTATCGTCTTATTGTAATTTAATTGTGTTACTGTTCCTGCCAAAGTGTAAGATACCGCTTAAAATGTGTATTTGCATACAGCATTTGTGTTCAGTCTACTGTATTTTTACTGCACACTTAAAATGCCAAAGATGCAATACAATAGTGCTTTTTACATTTCAGTATAGTTGGTGTGTGGAATGATGAATTCATTAGATGTCTGTTTCTAAAATTAAAATGTACTGTATGTATGTATGAATGTAGGCTAGACATTGGAGGTTAAACTCATGAGCTATTGCAAGATCCTACACACAATGGAAACCACTGCTCTAGTATCAGGAAATAAAAAAATACAAAGCCTCAGGTTAAGATTACCAGCTTTCTCTTTTATTGAAAAATATAGCTGTTAATTCAAAGAAAGTAAAGTGGACGGGGTAAATATATATTAATATACATTAAAACCAGAGAAAGACATTTTAAAAGAAAATAGCACATAGTTGTGGTAAAACTAGATTCACTGTGGAGTTTGGGGCAATACATCTACAGCTGAACTTGTTTCCATTTTACAGTACCACTCACTCAACCAGCCATCAGGACATTGGGGCCTTGTAATGGTCAAAAAGTGTTGGCAAATACTTGTATATATATTTACATTTTTAACATACTTTAGAGTTGTGTTACCACAGACAGTATGATTGGCAGAATGTTATGCAAGAAAGTGTTGGAACTGGGAAGTGAACATCAATATAATTCACTTGCACATATGATTAAAACGCATATGGTCATTGTAGCAAACAACAACATATATTACCACGCAGTTCGAGTAGTTAGGTATGGGCAAATCATTAATCGTATAATAATCCATTTCAAATGTAAAAATGTGGCTCGCAAACTTGTGCCAATACTGCTAGGAAAAAAAGTTGTTTACGGTGTTCATGGATGGCACTATTAGTATTTACATTATTTTGATAAACCCAACAGTGAACTGGAGTGCTCTCCTTGTAAACAAAATTTGACCATATAAAGTAAAAAAGAAAGACTGATTTTAACATTCTGCAGCCATACGTGCATCCAGAAAATATAAATACCTTCCCAGGTTCCTTGTTAATAAAGTAAGAAATCACTTGGCAATTCTCCCCACTAGATTATTTTAATTTATCTGTATATATGTATCTCTAAGATACTGCATTAACGCACGACAAAGGCTACTTCGACACTTCCTGGCTTGTATCACAGAGAACACTGTGCCAAACCCCATTTACATACTGTGTCACACACAATCATCTCACTACAGAAAGGCAAAGACGGTTCACACACACCTCCATTGTTGTACACAATTGCCCTTATGGTGGACACTAGCATGAGAAAAACAACTCATTTTAGTTTTAAACTCCCAACACCTGAGTGATGGGAACTATACTCTACTCCCCCCCCCCACAGCACTCCCAAGGCTTACACAGCCCTCTACCCCTCTCCCTAATATGTTTTCCTAACATAAACTGTGAGCTGGGGCAAACATTTTGGGGCTCTGGAATGGCGCGACAACTCAAGGAGTGTCCAGGTGAGCGAATATACTTTAGGCATGCTCAACATCAGTGCAATCTGCAGGATCAGAACGAACACATCTGTAGGAGAGAGAAGAGAAGAATAGAAGCAGCACATCTGGCTGCAGCTGGTCCTCACACTAGATCAAGGAACAGATCAAGATTTTCAAGGGCCAATAAACCAGCATGTTCGGAGACCTGGCAGATTCAGAAGTTAATAATTATGGTTAATAGGTGGCCTGGATCATGCACGTGCACACAAACACACACACACACACTAATCACTTAAGAAACACAGTATCTGCTCCTCCAACACTGCTCCAACCAACATCCCCTCAATGTTCATGTCAAAAAACAGTATCTGGACATGCGTGTGCCATTGCACACGTTACATTCCTTTGTGATCATTTAAGACATAGGTGTGACAGACATATTTGCTTTTTGGACATGGCCAACAATAACACTTTTTCACATATTTTCATTTCCATTCAGACATTCTTCTGACGCTCTGCTGACCTGCAAATCCCCCCCATTTCTCATACGGAATGAGATGTGACAACACAGAAATACTGTCTTAGCCTATAACCTCAACCAAGAAAGCTGTCTTTAAAAAAAAAAGAAAAAGAAAAAAGAAAACATACAAACAGAACATATACAAAACATGTCAGTTTTTCACATTTGTCTATTTAATAAAAAAGTAAATCAAAAAGCATCCACTAAACCTTAAATTACCGTTAGGATATATTTTTGAGCACCATGACCCTGCCCAAACAAATTATTCAATTTAGAGTAGTGTTGTGTAAGCCCTTTACTCAAGTGCCACCAACGGCAAATCCGTGATATCCAAGGACATACGTTAAGAAGTAACATTACCATAACCATAACAACACAACATTGCCCACACAAGTATGAACTGTCCCTTATGAATATAAACAGAAATCATATCTTTGCAGCTGTCTGTAAATGTAGTGAATTACCTAAACAAGCTTGCCAGGCGAGGCAAGGCAAAATAATCAAACAGCTCAGCGGAAATAATTTGAGTGACAGTAGTAGTACATTATACTGTACTTCATAATATGTACATAAAGGAAATACTAGAATTTACCCCCTTAAATGCAGAAATGGACAAAGTAATAGTTGTTCTGTCAACGGCAACAGAAGCCATGGGCAACAGTCTATGTGCTCCGTACTCAACGTTAAGTTACATTTCTCAGATTTCTTCTTGGCCTCTTGCTAAATATGTGCAGTTGTATCCTCACACGTGACTTTCTGATGCGCTCTCATGCGCTTGGCAGGCAATTCCCTGACCTTATGATCACCACATATTCCTTATGTAAAAGCAATGTGACTGTCATTGCTATTGGAAGGTGGTTTTCCTTCCTCTTTAAAACACCCCAATGGGAGGGGGGGGTAGGATTTTAAAAGTATGACAGATTATTGCTCAATATCTTCTCTTCTGTGTGTAGTGATCATTTCAAAATAGACTGCCCTAAATAAAAACACTCGGATGAGTTCATTCCTCCGTCTGTGTCAGCTTCTCTCAGTGGTCAACACTGGAATTACCATACAAGTGTTTGCAGTGATCTCATGGAAACTACCATTTTCGTTTCACCTTTGTACGGTAGAGCTCGCCGGCTCCTGGCCTCAGACAGGCGTGGCGGGGGGCGGGGGGCATAAAGACAGGGCTTGTGTTATCACGAAGTAGTACAGATGAACAGAGTGCACGCAGGGATCGAGATAGACCCATGGGGTAATGTATTGGTGGCACAGCTTTCCCTCTTTGTCCGTGGCCGTCGACGTCCCTCCCCGGGGGTTACACTCGGATCTCGTCCTCGTCCTCGTCCATGAAGGAGAAGTCCCTGTCGTCCTTGGCGCTGTCCGTGTCCCCCTGGGGCTTCTCCTCCAGCGCGGCCGAGCCAGAGCTGGAC
Source organism: Amblyopsis hoosieri (assembly GCA_027564755.1). Taxonomy (NCBI): domain Eukaryota; kingdom Metazoa; phylum Chordata; class Actinopteri; order Percopsiformes; family Amblyopsidae; genus Amblyopsis; species Amblyopsis hoosieri. The sequence goes on from JAODUE010007941.1 coordinate 13,087, forward strand.
ACGGAGCAGCTGTCCATGTGCCGGTGGTCGCTCCGGGTGTGGAGCTCTGGGGTGTAGGGTTCCATTGAGGCCTTCCCTGCATTGTAGCCGCAGTGCGGGGGCCTCGCCGGGGTGGGCAGTGGCCTCGGCCGCCGCTCCCGGTCCTCGTCGTCCATAGGGGGGCTGAGGGACGGGGAGGTGCGGCCCTCGCCCTCCTCGTAGCCCAGGTCGTCTTCCTCCCAGCTCTTCTTCTCCATCACGCTTAGGATGTCCCCCAGCATGGAGGGGCCCAGGTCGATGTGGAAGGACATGATGGACTCGGCGTGCTTCATCCCGCCGCCCCTGGGCGCCGAGCGAGGCAGGTCCGTCAGCTCGCCGAAGTTACACTCGTCGAACTCCGCGTCCGACGTCGCCATGGCGACTGCGCTGTTGGACGGCTTACCGTCGGACGGCTTGCTATCGTTCTCCGGCAGCACCTTCATGGGGCTGGACGAGACGCTCTTGGGTATCCGGTTACCGGAAAAGTTAGCATCCTCGTCATTTAGATAAGGAAGGGATATGGCATTTTTCACATGGTTGGATGAGCCACCAGAGGGCGCCATAACATTGGTCTCAAACTTGTCCCCCCTGTTGACGGACTGAGAGCGCTTGCTACTTCTGAATGTGCGGGACAGCAAGCTTGGTTTGGACCCCGGGGAGCCCTGCTTGATCTCTGGCTGCCTAGGAGCTTCTCCGGAGCGCGTACTGAGGAACGACGTGTCCCCAAAGGCATCCCCGCCACGTCCCACGTGCATGGTGTGGCGGAAATCACCCATCGGCGCGCTGATCATCTCTGCGGTCAGGTCGGCCCGGGACCTCCGCTTAGACTGGCTGGTGTGTGACAGCTGCTTAAGGATAGGCATGATGGGAGTCACTAACTAAAGAGTCCCAAGTGAGAGATGTGTTCAGGGAAGACTAGCGTTTCAAAGATGAACCGTTGCTGTGAGAGTTCAGAGTAATGTCTTTAGGTTCAGTGGAACTGTGTGGGATGTTGTCAAATCAAGTAGAAATCCAGGTGCCGGATGTGTTCAGCCATTACGATCCCCACCCAGTGTTTGGATCGACCTATGGAGAACAAAGGAATGGAGAGAATTAAAGCCATGTCAATGAATGCCGAATACATTACAGCAACACACATCGCATTTTGGAAATGCAAGAAACTACTGTAAATGCAACTTGAGCAACTTGAGCAAAATACAACCACACTGAGCCCTTCCTTCTCTCCAGCACTGATCTGCACAACTGTGGAAATCTTTGCCGCTGCCAGGGCTTTGAAATGAAGTCTCGTTTGAGCGTTTCCAAATCCTAGCAAAAGCTTTTACATGCTGAGGTTTGAAAGGGTGTTATGTAATGGAGAGGAAAGTAGCTTCTGGATTATAGTTGACAGCCCAACCCAATGCAATTTGTTAATGCGAAAGATGGTTTCATTTTCATTCGCAGCACTTCAGTGATACATGTTGAATGCTTGATATTGAGGCTGTGCCACATATTCAAAGGTGCCTGCAGTACTGCCTGTATTCGTTCTGCTGAGGCTCCCATTTGGCCCCCTGGCTGTTACATAACCAGCTTGCCACATGATACTGCGAGCCCAAGTGTATTCAACTTCCACAAAAGAAAAAGGAGGGAAAAAATTAAGTAGAACAGGACTTTGAGAAGGACTTTCATTTCTCAAACGCGCAGAGCTACTGTCCTTCAAACCCTCATCAAAAGATCAGATATCTTTATCGCTAGTTTAGGAATGTCATTGTTTTAGCCTTGAAGACAATGTTCCATGTCCTCTGAGAGAATATCTTGTTCATCATCATAGCCATTGTAAACCTTTAAACAAGTTTGTGACTTCTAATATAGTCGGAATTGTGTTTTAAGAAAGTGACTATCCAAAGTGGTCCTTGTAGTGGTGCTTGTAAGATAGTTACTGTTTAAGTGTGGTTTCCAGTGAGGAAATATATAGATTCAACAAAAGTGTGCTATATAGATTTCCGCCAGACCACTTTGTACTACATCCTCCTGCGACCCATATCATCAGCTCAATGACCCATATCATCAGCTCAGCAGAAGAGTGTCGAGTGCCAGTCTGTCCTCGAGTCACCACTGACCCTGTCCTTGAAACGAGATCTCAAAACAGCATAGCGTGGTGAAAACAGTTTAAACCATTCACCCCAAGCTAGGCCAACATAAATCTACAATGCCTGTGTAAAGTAACTCGAACAAGACCTTCAATTGTTGTGCCAGGCCGATATCCCATCAGTCCCTGTTCTTCCAATGAGAGCAGAAGCCCACACACTTGGCCTGTATGCGTGCCCCCTGAATAAAGAAGGCTTCAGGCAACAATATTCCAAAGAAACGTCACACTTGAAAACCTTGCTGACAAGTGATAACAAAAGTTAATTCAGCTGGAAAGGGTTCTGTGTCACAGAAGGGAACAGAGGGAGCTTTGATTGAATGGTCAAATTTTTTCAATCATCCATAAGGACAATTTTACTCTACCACGGTTTCATCAACTTTAATCAACAACATTAGGCCGATATCATGTTACTTCATTGTTTCTGACTGTTGTCTTGCAACTGCAACTAAAACCCAATTCTCATTTAACATTCTTATAGCATTGCATTATCAAAGTACAAGTTCGCACGCCATGGACCAATAACAAAAGGGTTAGAGTTTTGTGAAAGCACAAAGAAATACCTACTAAAATTGTGCATTTACTGCACAGAACTTAAATGTTTTATTGAAAACATAATAATATAATAATATATAATAGTTATTGTTAACACATTACATGATTTTATTATTAATAAAATAATTGCTTTGCTATTTGTTACCTTTAGTAATTTCTTAGTCGATATAGTTGTGTATTCGTTTTATTAATGAATTAGTAATTATTCATTAATAATTAATCAAAACAATTATTACTATAATGATAATAATATGTATTATTATTATTATTATTATTATTATTAAGCATTAATTAATATTACTTTGATATTAAAACTAAACTAAGTTACGTGAATGTGTCCTGCTACTCTTAACTGTACATGTCTTTATAGTAATGTGACACTACACCACTAACTGCCCTGCTCACTTCCTGCTGATGCTGAAGAGAAAGCGTGTTCTTTATCTCCTCGATGGTGAGATCACACCATTCAGATGGATTTTCTCTGCTAGGTGGCCGCATATATGGGTGATAAGACAATCATCACAATGCCTTACTAGGGGAATGCTTTTGATGTCACCAGCAATCATTCAACCTTAGCATAAAAGATCTCAGCGTGTGATCACATATAAACTAGGTGTAAACGCCACACCTTGGGTCATTGCAGGAAATGGCTCAGTCCATGTCTTATGTGCTATTGGTATTTCTTAAGGAACAGACACGGCTTAGCGACCATGACAACAGAAGCAGAAGCGCCTGTGGCTAGTAGCCTGCTGTCGTGTTCAACTCAAACTTTTTAGTGCTAAGAAAAAGAAACATAAATCATACAATGGAATGAGTGCAGTTTAAAAAACAGCATTCCAGAGGCCAGTGGCTCAAAGAGCAGATTTTTCTTCCAAGCCAAGGAACATAAGAAAAAAAAAATGCAGTTTGACACACAGACAGTTAGAAAAACAGCTTAGCTTGGACATCATGCATAAAAAATGGTCACCAGGGAGTTACCGTAAGTGCCCCTGAAGTCCACATTGTGCATGGTTGTGGTAACTTAAGAGAGCTGGATGAGATCCAGACATAAAGCAAACACCATGAAACATATAAAAACAAGATGTCCACTTCAGTTTGATTGACTGGTTTCAGCCAACATGTCAGCTTGCACTCATACAAAATGGCATCACAGCAATGCCATGTTGGCTATCGCTAAGACTCACTGTAATGCCAATGTCCTACTTTCAAACCGATTTTAAAGGCATATAGGGCTTTAGGGATGCGATTCAGGTTGGCTACCTGTAGTATAGATTTACTGGACATACAATGAAAATGCAAACGGACACTAAGAATAATTGTTCCAATTTGAAAATGTTTTAAAATATATAGTACGACGACAGAGTTTTTCATGAGTTTAGGCATCTAAATAAGTCTACCATTACTACCGTTTCACATAATTCTTATGACATTACCAGGCTGCCTAACATGGGGGGAAAAAAATAATAAAATAATTGCAGTTACCATTAATATGGACTAGCCTACAATATTTGAATTTAGCCTGGGGTAACAAGACCCAAAATGAACATTGTGAAGGTCTGGTCACGCTCCATTGGAAAGTAAATGAACAGTCGTTTCATCCTACTGGAACTACAGCATTTAACCAATCGCCGTTGCTACAACGGTTTTGATCACATCATCAAGTTCTAACATGCTTGACTTCACTTTAATGTCATCTCACTAACCCACCCTCATTGGAGTACCAGCATGGTGGCTGTGAAAACGCTAATGCGATAACATTATCCAGACTATAATCTCAGTGAAAAATATCTGATGAGGAATAGTCGAGCGGATCTCCCATCCACTTGAAAACAAACAACAAACTCATGCTTAGATTTTAACATAATCCCATCCAACAAACTCATTCTTAGATTTTAACCATGCTATCAGAGACATATTTCTGCCTACTCTAATAAATACATAAACTTCTGCTTTGTTTAACCTTGAACTACAATCCCTGCCATGGTTCACACATTCATAACAATAGGACTAGTCTTTTCTATTATAGACCACATTGATGTGTAAATTCACTCAGGAGCTGCAGTGTCAAAACATTTAATTAATCGATTAATCAAAGGGGATGTATGAGAATGGAAAGGCCTCCGCTCTGACAAAGATCTGCCTTCACACATTGGGAGGCCCACGACCCGAAGACCAAAAGCCTGGTTTCCATGGTGGAAGAAACAACCAATGTTTTGTGTCGCAGTAGCCCAATAATAAATAGCCACCCAATCTAGAGCTACAATATGGAATAGCCACATGTATATATCCCTAAGCCCTGAAGCTTGCTTTAGGCTATGCTATCAGCCTTCTGTATCTTACCTCAGCTCACCCTGTTAACGTATTTACCCATGCTCCTCTGTGCAGCTCATGTGTTTACCTGATATCTTCTCAGAACACCTTTGCCTACAGCTAAAATAACTGAATATGACGTTTACACAGAGTGCTACATTAGCTGATCCACAGAGACTACTATTGCCTGTAGCTTCTGAAACAGTGCATTTGAGGGATGTCATGTCAACATGGTAATGTGAGGCAAATCAACAGCGGACAGTGCCTGACAAAACCTGACAAATTAATGAAGTCGATAACCTGCGTTTCATGTTTAACCTGCTGTTTAACAGGCCATTGGTCTTATATCAGGAGTATCTTAAACTGCAAAAACGAAACATACCAAGAAGGGCAAGGTGCATGTTCTCAAAACTCCTATATCCCAGAACCATGTGTCTCTAACAACTAGAACAGATAGACACAGTACACGAGGTGAAGGGTTAATGTCACATGTAGTCTAGAGGCACTTGCACAGCACATTCAGAACGAGAACAATGAAATTACAAATTGACAGGATGTTATAAACACATGGAACAAAAAATCTCCATTAGCTTGTCAAAATGTAACCTGCTTTCAGGTTTGACTTACCACGTCCCATAATGAATGATGGTAATGACATATGAATATCCAAGAGTAACAACAGTAATATAACACAGTGAAATAACACAAATGCCTAGGTTCCCAAAATACAGCAAGGTGATATTAAAACATATTTTAAAAGTATGGTGATATTATAGACAAGTCTCAGCAATAACCAAAGACCTGAACATAGCTCATGGAGTGTAAATTAAGGTTTTGGGAGACTGGCTGAGGCAGCTTAGCAAGTAATATACTCAGCATTACTGTTGGCTAAGAAGGCTACTACAGTAGGCCCTCTGTGTGGGTGTGGACTATGTCTGTGTAAACTGCCGTGAATGTAGCCTACCTCTTGGGCCCCAATGCCGCACAGAAACAAAACCACAGGAGGATTAAGGACAGCGTGTTCGACACGAGCAAATAAAGCTAACGTGCCTGAACTGGCCTCGGCAAAGTTGGACACAAGTTCAGGACGGCAAACTCAACACCATCCCCCTCCAGAAAAACACAAACAAACTGAACCTGACCCCCAACTGCCACCATCCATCACTCCCTTGCCATGGTTTAAATCCACTGGATATTACTAGGGGCCTGCCTAAGCCCACACTCTTTCACCGTGGCTTTTCGTCTAGCTAGCTAGCACTTAACTGTTGACCAAATAACATTTCATATCAGTGACCACATAGTCGTGCTGAGAGATTTATAGGCTAATCTTTGTCTCGGTACCCTCAGCAAAAGAGAGACATCCCTACTATTCCCCCTCGGTTATCAGCCAATGGCCGTGCAGGGCTTTTATTACCCCTGCATGGCTGAACATGTGTGGTCAGACAACGGGTGGGTTCTTCAGCGGGAGAATGAGGGGTGGAATTCTGGCTAACCACCAATTAGTTGGCTGATGCAACACTTTGGGTGGGTAACCTCTCAAAACCTGTCGTGCACAGACGAGACATAATCCTTGGGGGAAAGGGGGGGGGGGGGGGTGTCTTGCTCTGGATGTACGAATTATATCCTGTGTGAAAACACGGTGTCCTCCATCTCTTCCCTTGTATGTATGCTAGCAAGGAGGGAGGAGCACAACCTTTCCCCGCGTGATTGTAAGTAACCGCACTCAGATTCAAACAGAAGGCGGACTGTAATGCGACTGCACTGTGTGCACAATGTCCAATTACACACAGCATCCCATGCCGTTTCCTGAAAAATGGGCAGGGCCCTGGCAACTTGGTAGCAGAGAGCAGCATTCAAGCCAAGAGTCTGAATCGCTCTAACAGCTGCCAGGCAATAGATGCAGAGTACTGTGCTGAATAACACAGACCTGATGCAAAAACAGTCCATCATAGCACAGATGCCCACAAACTAATACCACTTTCGTTTCCTGTGTAGTTAATAAGGGCAGCCAGTCACACTATACTGTAACAATGTACACGAAGTGCGCAGCACCTGGTGCACCAACACGTAGGCCAGCGGGGAAAATCTGGAGCTCATTTACAGCAATGAGGAGTGAGAGTTAGTGGAATACAGTAGAGTTAGGTTAGCCGCGGTGCAGACAACTGTGGGTGTGCGGAATCACCAGGAAGATAAGCTCTGGACAAAACCGAGCGGCAAAGGGCTAACGCAGCAATTACTTTGCAGATAAACAGGCATGTTCACACACACACATACAGCAATACCTGCTTGTGCATACATAAGGGGGAAATCTGCAGTGCGACTGCAAGATAAGTGTTTGCGTGGAACATTTCTGCCATGTCAACTTTTCAGCGGCTCAGACTGCGTTGGTTTTTATCAGTTGCCCCACACCAAACACGCTGGCCAGAGAACAGTTAGGGTGGCCCAAGGCGCCAAGACTTTACAGACAAGATGAGATAATAAACCACATGGTGCTGCCTTTAACACCAATAGTCGTCAACAAAACACTTACAGTGACAAAAGTCTCGCTATCTAACAAAGCATCGGTGGAAGGGTCTACAAACACAGCCAACAATATAAAACCTTTTCATAGCCCTACTCAAGCTCCTATGGGAGCAAATAACCAGTTGAGACAGAGCTATAAGGTATTGCAACTGTAACATAAATCATTATCGCAACATAATGATATCCGGGCTTCTTTTGCCGTAGTGCGCGACTGATCCTAAAACAGATTTGACTGAAAACCCAGATAGGTTTACAGCTGGACGATAATGTCCCGTGTGTCTTTACACAGGCTACCTTGTTTGGGGTTGCGTGTTCTGCATGTAGCTATTCTGAATGTAATTTATCAGCGCTGAATTCCACAAGTAGTAGCAAAATACCACTAAGGCCAAGGTCAATACAGGTACACACAAAACAATGCGCATTTCCTGATCATGTTCATCCTCCATTATCATTTGGCTGTTACATCTTAGACTTTACCACCTTATCTTCTCATTAAGAGAGCGTCCCAGTAGCCTTCTGACATTTACTTCTAGCACTCTCTGTGTATGACCCTGTCAGATGCGATGCCGCTCGTCTTAAGTGTACCACCGGCTTAAGAGCACTGTCATCTCACTCTGATAAAGTGAGACAGGAAGGCGAGACACTTGGCCTCAAGACAGGAAGGAGTAATTGGATACAAGTGCTTGCTTCAAAGTGATTCCCCACTTATTCGCACCAGCTAAATCCAATCAGTATCTAAGGTGTGTAGCCTGTTCACGCTAAACGTGAGCACAGCGTTCCTATTTAGAATAATTGGAAGTCCGTTGGCCAGTGAAGGCAAATATTCGGTGTAACGTGAATCGACAAGAACGTGCAGTGCTAAAGCAAATCAGATGCAAAGTGACTCAAACCAACATTGCCAGAAATGAGGCAAGCGCTTTACATCTGAATGCATTAGACTCCCTCCATAGTGCTAAATGTAAATACAATCTGTCTGAAAAGAATCAAAGAGCTGTATTATAGCCCAGTTAGGATCCAGCTCCTTCTGTTTTACTCTATAGCTCATTGTGGTCTCTAGCGTGTATCTGGCATTGAAGTATAGATGCTTGGATTTATTATCTCTGAACATCCAAGCAATCTGTGTTTGAAATATCCTGACAAACTCAATTTTCAGGCTGTGTTTATACTACATGTGCGTGGGTGCCATGTGACCAATACGATCAAAGTCTATCAACAGTTGCACTATACTGTGTTGCTGCATGCATGGGTTCAAATGTCATTTGGCTGTAGATCAGATTTCAAGAGTTTTATGTGGGTCTGGCTTTACACTATGTAAACCTCAGTCATAATCTTATAGAAAAAACACATACACGCATGCGCGCACACACAAGAACGCACATACCAACCACATGATTCAAATATGGAAATATTAGGACAAAGATCATTTTGATTAACCTTTGAGAAGAATCATTGGATGGCCCTCAACTACAGAGCTTGTAATTTCCTCCTTCCTTGTATTTACTTTGCACACAATCCAGACTGATATGGAATTCATCATGAAGCGCCTGTGTGTCTTCACCCTCCCATCGGCTTACATTAAGACTGTCTCTGCTCAAAAGGCTAAGTATGCGCTTGAATGTGCATCTTAAGACGCGTCACTATAAACGTGTCGCTAGTAAAACCATTGTTTCCTATGGTACAGCGCGACTGGCATGAGCTTTTTTATGGCGCCGGCGTGCCGCGCTTCAGTTTGTTTGTTTTTTGTGTTTTTTAGACACGCATAAAAATTTGAATATTCTCAACTTTTCAGCGCAAGGTGCGGAGCGCTGTTCGTCAATGTGACAGTTGGCGCAGACAGCACATCTCTGTGTTATCGGGGGGTATATCAACGCGCTTTTGAAGCAGCCGCACCTTTAGCGACACGTCTCGGTGTGATCGGGGCCTAAGCAAGGTAGGTTTTCACCCTGTGTGACTCCCATGTTCTGAATCAACATAATGGGGTGTGTCTAAACAAAAACAACACATTACACACCCATACGCATTCTTATAGCTCATAGTTCACATATACATTCACGTGAAACTAGATTCCAAAAGGCTAAAACAAAAGTCACACTAAACTGGAAGTGTCAAACAAGACATTAGTGACGTATTTACTCTGAAATATTAATTCTGATTCAATCACGACAAGAACCAAGCCCTATTGGCACACCCTAAATGACGAAAGAGGACAAGCGCATGTATCCAAACGTGATCTGGTGGGTTGACTCAAGGGTAAAGACACCCTATATTCACAATGCAAGAGAGACAAAAACACAGATATCCATCTACAGTATATTGTTCTCACTGACCCAATCCCATACACTGCGTGTCCTGGGTAAATCTTCTACAGATTAGAAAGAAAAGCCACCCTTTTATTTAGGACCAGAGGAAATCTCAAAGGTTAAGTGACAAAGAAACAAGATCTTAATCTATTGTAGTTTCACATTCTACCCCAAAGGCTCATACCTCCAGATTGCCAGCTTGTCCTCTATACTGTGTGTACAGCCAAGAAGCCAATGCTTATTTTGTCTTTATCAGCGGCGGGAACACTTGAGAGAAGCCACCTGTTACCGTGTCCCGTACAAAGGCGAAAAACAACGAGAGCTCGCTGCTGCTGTGGCCACTCGTCTGGTCACGTTTACGCTGAATACGTACGACTCAGGCACGTGGCGGGCCTGCGCGTACAGCTCAGTTAAGTGAGCGGAAGCGTGGTCCATGGTCAAAACGGTGGTGATTTCCGGTGACATAGGACAGAGGAGGGAAGCTTAACACAATCGTAATGTAGTTAATGCCTTTTCCAACGCAGGCTGTACACTGTAAGTACATTCACACATGACTGAATCTTGGGGTGAAGATGATACACTTGAGGATACGCTTGGATGGTTGGATATCAACAGACCACACATGTCAGGACAAAACCCATAAAATGTGTAAATACACATCGTAAATTAATTCTGAGGTAAGTGTTGTGTAATAACACAGGGGTTGACAGTGTTTTGCTTATGGAAAGAAAAGGAAGGTTTCGAAGAAAGCCAACGTGCAGATAACACATGTACTGAAACCATGGTGACATTACAGTCCATGACTCACTTTGTAGACAGGTGTGTCTCATGCAGGCAGACATGTGCCACGTTTGGGAATGTAACAGAAACTCTAGAGGACCTTCTGCACCTCGTGAAATGGGAGACCAGCCGACGAATGCTCCCATCCAGCTCCAGTCGCAATAGTGTTCTTATGACCTCAGACAAGATAATAAGATATTACCACAACCGGTTTCACAGCTTTAAACAACACCCTGCAGTCATAAACAATGGCGGGTGCCACAATTCTGCACAATGACAAACTATTAATACACAGTTGATTGCAGTTATGTTAAGAGCAGCATGTTTTTATTATAAGAGGGACGATACACAGACAAACCAAACGCAACTGTTGCTGTCAAGCAGATTGACAGTTTCAGCATTGCACATTGTTAGACGCCACAGGAACATAATTTCTGCTAAACCAGTTAGAGTATACCACCACACGCACTAACAAAACAAGGCTTAGAGCTGACCAGTAAAGTGGCAGGTGCATACACAGAAAAAAAGCAAATAAAAGGTGTAAATCATAAACAACGATAACGCACTGCTTAAACATTACAGTAATCCTACCGTCTTGTAGACCTGCACCATTTTAAACTTACAGTTATTTGTTGACAATGGAAACAAACAAGCCCGGATGATTTCATAGAATAGCTTTAGGAAAACTCCTCACTGAAACAGATAGGCCTACTTCCATGAAACATTTAGGCTAATTGTGTTCAAGGTTGGCTCAAACAAATCAGAGAGTTAATAATGTACTTCAACACTGTCTTTTGCTTCATTTTTGTATGTGAATTGTACAGCACAAGTGCAGAAATCAGATATCCGCTTCATATGAAAAACCTGTGTATTTTCCGTTCAGGATGGTTGGTTCCTGGAATTGTCTAGAGAAGAACACCCTGCCCTGGCTTTCATTTCAATATTTTCCATTCTCAACATCAATAGCAAAGAAAGTGAGACACTCTTCCTAAAGGCCTGTAGCGATTACACTGATTACATGGAACATACATACACCCATACATGTAACATATGAAACGCAATCAGTACAGTTTTCACATATCATTTGTATTGTAATTATAGAAAGGTTATAATGCTGAAGGCTGAATTCAAACACGAATGTTTTGAACTCTATGGGGCGGTATCACATACATAGGTTAAGCCTATAGTCCTAGCCTAAGAATTTTACTCCAATGGAGATCTTCAGTGCATTTTTCATTTAGTTTTGGACTATCTTTAATCCATGTCTGTAAAACTGGCCTTTAATGGGTATATGAGCAACACAATGAGTAAAAAATGAGCACCACATTGCCCTTGAGGTAAGAGTAATACCCATGACTCAAAACAACAACAGTTTCTTCTACAGCTGCCAAACATGTCAACAGCTCAATTTATATGCATCATCTTGATATATACTACTTCATCCATTTAGAATGATGTTTGATGAAAACATACTCCCTGTGTTGTGCGGCTCTGTCTTGTCATCATAAGTTTCCCCCAGCTTTGTGTGGACCAAGTAACCGTTAAATGCGATGTTGCAGACCAAATGCCAAGAGTTTCCCACCACCTTCTACCTGGGCCTCCAATGCCTAAGGGTTTGTGGGTGGTGGTGGCAGTTGGTATGCACAGCTCACAAATATTCTACAGAGACATATGCAGACATTATTGGCATATATGAATGTGTAAAAAAATTCTGTCATGAAAAAAACAGTCACTAGCAAAGGAATTTGATGTACATACAGTATGTCTACAAAAATAATTTTATGTCAGAATTAGCTTTTTTAAATTATATATTTTTTTTAAGTAAAACTTTTTTTTTTAAACTGGTAAGTAAACACAGTTTGGTCACTGAGTACTGGATATATTGGATATATTTGTACAATCACTATTCCAAAACAAGGTCTACAGTATGTGAAATATAAAAAGACAACTGACATAAATAAAAGTGATTGAACGGTCCAGTTTAGCCTATAATGCAATGCAAGTGTTCAGACATTATAAAACAAGATGTTGCTGATGTTTTTCTTTCTTATTCGAATCATGTCCTTTTTATCTGTAGAAGGGAACACAAAGTAGAGAATCAAGTCAGATTTGGCAGCACTAAAATATTCCCAAATGTTGAAATTAAAGCACGAGGGAACATATTCAAATGTACCCATGTACCAACAAGATCAACACAAAACAAAATGATAACAAATTACATTATCTTTATTCTTTACACATTCACAAAATGCATTATCTATATTTGAGACACAGATTGGTGATTCCTTTTCTCCAAAAATAAAACAAAGAATAAGGGCTTTAGAGATGACCAGTAGAAATACCTGCATTGCGTCTGCGGACATTCATACATTTCCTCATGCAATGTCTTTTCATGCTGAAGTTATTTTTGTTTCCGCCGCAGCCACTATAGTTGAACATGTGGCACTTCTTGGTCTTCAGGTTGTAAGCAAACCTGGTCTCATTCCTGTCACATGTTCCCACATCCAATGCGCTCAGACAGTATTCTGGTGGCACAAAATCTGCACAAACCCAGCAAAAACAAAAGTGATATTTCACATGGTTTGAAAAGTGTAAATTAATAAAGTATTATGCCCAACCCTCCAAAGAAACCTTGGAGATTTCCTGATCTGAATCTGATCTAATCTGACAGGCCATGCAGTCTTTCTGCCCTCCAATTTTAGAACAAAGTACCATCGAGCTTTTTCTCTGCCTCCTAATGACCCTGAACGTTAGTGAATTAACCTGAAAGTTAGCAGGCTAAGTAGGAGAGAGTGTGAAAACAAATCAAACTTCAGTATGCACTTTCCTGCCCTTTGATCATTACAGTACCACAATGCATAGGCAATTTCATTAGCTGTTTGTATGCCTGGCTGCACATTCAGCAGTGCGATATGCTAAACATTATCATGGTGCACTTTAGTATAATGCCAAGTTAATTTCTTTTTTGCATGCTTAGTTCAGAGTTCAAACAACATTTTCACGATTGCTTATGATGCTTAATCTGTTCCACAACAATTGTTTTACCATATTGCTAGGTAGTCTCACTTCACTGTGTGCACTGATAGAACCGATAGACTTGCAAAGCACATTCCAACCAGTGATGGAAAACATCTTTTACAAGAACTACTTGATTTGCATTGGTGGTTACCAATGTTACAGTAGGTTAATGAAAAGCTATAACCCAAGTCACAATCCCTTAACTGTATGTTACCTTTTACAGAGGAGTGGCCCGGAAGTGGCCAGGGGTGGCACGGGGTGGCACCATTGAAATGTCATTGGTCACCTCAGGTGCCCCCCCCCACCCCCACCCCACCCCCCACACACACACACACACACACACACACACACACACACACACACCTACAAAAACTGAAATGTGATTGTCTTCATTGGCTGCACGGCAAAGTTGCCTTTAAAATGCACTCAAAATTGTGCTGAAAATGGCATAGGTTTATAATTCATATCATATCTTCAGATAGGTAAAGGCTAGAAACAAAAAGTTTTTTTCCTCATACTCCAGACATTTAGCCAATTGCTCCGGTCACTTCAATGCAAAAACACGCCTAATAACACCACAACATGCATTGCAACTCTTTAGAAAAGCTGCCGTGAGATCCAGCAGGCTGCAACAATCACAGAAAATGATGAAGGGACTGTATTATGTAGGTTATGGTAGGTTATAAAATATAATGCTTTTTTTGTTGGTGTGTAGCTTCGTCTTTGGATACTTAACCTTAACATTTGTAAATTTTGATCAGAAAATCTTCAAATTGTTTGTCATTGTTATTGTTAGCATTGACTAGTCTATAGCGGTTATGCAAAATAGGAGTCTGAGCATGTAACATTAATAACTATATCAAAAAATATATTTTAGCCTATTTTTTGTTCCTATAGTGCCCATAACCAAACAAATATTTTTTCATGTTACCGCACATTGTACAGTATATGTTCTTCTGTGGCCACCACCACAAATCTCTTTGCCACCCCTGTGCCACCCCAGTAAAAATGTCCTAGACACACCCGTTAACAAGATCCCACCTGTTGGATGTGGATGGACAGCCTGCTGTGTGTCTAACTGGATAAAAAGAGATGCATCTGGAAATAAACACATTATGGTTAGAGATGTCTTAAAATAATGCAGACTGTAATTGTGCATGTAAAATATGTCGTCCTTGAATGGGAATGTATTTGAGTTCTTTAAATCATTACCCTGTATTAAAGGTTGTGATAAAGCACCTCCAGTGGATTTGACAGTGGGCAGGGCAGTGTACACCTCTGCTGTGTAAACATTCATTTGTTTATCATTTGACAAATATTTAACAAAACTAACACGCATAGATCATCACTGTGTAACAGTACACAAACTAACTCGTGCCCCATCCTGGTTAGTCTAAACAGAATATTTTAAATAATACAATATATCCATGCTATATCTTACATTTATTGTCCGCAGCAATTCAAATAATGCTGATTCATGATTTAAGGGCCATAGGGTGGATTTTGTCACAGTAGAGCCAACCTGCTTGTTATTTTCCTTGACAAATTCAATATCTAAATAACTTCTAAAATGTGCCTAGTCTGGCGTGATTAAATGTACTTTTGGACACTCAAAAACTATTTGAATGCTAAATCAAGGTGGAACATTATTTCATGGTCGGGGAAATCCATCAGAAAGTTAATTTCCTGAGGCAGACCTGTTTTGCATACGTCACCATTTTAAAACGAGTTTTCTCTATCTTGGGGCAATGGCTGGGGATTGACATGTTGTGATGTGTGCAGTAAGCTATAGGCAGGTTCCTAAAGAAATACAGTAAAACTATGTTTTTGTTTTTTTCTGAGATCAGATATACTGTACATTGATGGTTTTCTAGGGTACTGTGGGTCTCAATAGGGTCTTGTCTCCTCTCCTTGATGTAGTGATGCCACAGCTCTTCCTACTGTGTGCCTGTCTGTCTTCAAGGAAGAGTTCAAATGTCTCACCTGGGTTCTTGCATTTCGCCCGGCAGTCTCCCATGCTCCTGAAGTTGTTAGCATTTCCAAAGCAGCCACCATAATAAAAAAGCTTGCACTCCTGACTGATGTTGTCAAAGAAGTAGCGCGTCAGCATCCCTCGACATGGCCCAGGAGCTTCCTCTAAATGACAGGGGCTTTTGTCAGCTAGGAAAGACACAAAAAGAAGAACTGTTGTGAGAGACCAAGAGAAAACTCTATCAAAGCTTTGAGAAACTTTGTTGTTTTGGTCAAAATTGGGGGGGAATATGTTTAAAGGGATAGTCAAGGGATATCAGTTGTTTTAGTCTTAGCATGTCATTAAAGGATGTAGAGGCTTAATATAAACACATACAAACTATAAAAATCTACTTCCATTTGAATCGCAAAATATTCCTTATATTTATTTCACTTTCTGTCTGTCCGGCGATTTTCTGGGTGGAGTTAACTCGAGCGTGGGGACG